>BQNB010010170.1:35010-45760 GCA_026074375.1 Tanacetum coccineum
TTCGTTATTACGGTTATTTCATTTGGATATGTCTGTCCTTCAAGAACTTATGTACCTTAAGTCATGTTGACTTATTTTCCTTTGGTTATTTATTGAGACTTCCGCTATTTATGCTTGTGTTATGATTATGTATGCCTTTGATGTCACACCATATTTGTAATACTTCTACCCTTTAGGGTCGGGGCGTTACAGTGACAAATTACCAAACATCGTCATATTTGATGACTCAGGATTTTGCTCATAGATGAAGTCGTTTGGTGTGTTCTCCTGCTGCGGATGATACATATCTTCCATGTTATTTGAAATGTGTTGCGGTTCATACATTCCCTGTTGATACACTTCATGATTTGCCTCCTCTGTGTTCTGTACATTACAACATAATTAAAAGTTAGTAGTTAACTAACCAAACATTTACATTTATTCCACAAATTCATACTTACTTGAACACTAGGTAACGGAACATTACAAGTCGTTCTGTTGTGACCCATGGCACCACACCTTCCACACCTAGTAAGTATCGGCCCCTCCCCTTGTGATCGGATTCGATCTTTGTTTTTTGGTCTACCAGGGAGTTTATTACCCATCACAGGTGGCAATACAACTTGGAGGTCATTTGGAGTCTGCCAAGTTGGTATATCTTTTACAGGATAAACGATGCCTTCGTATGTAGCTTTAATTGTGGAATTCAAAAACCACGGTTTTGCCAAATTGTTAACATTAGTTAAACCCTCTACTCTGGCAATTGCACAAACGTGGCCACATGGTAAACCAGATAGCTGCCATCTTCGACATGTACATTCACCTTTTTCTAAATACACCATATGTATCATTTTGTTGTCCCGGACTTCATAGATGTTGTACCTTAGAACACCATTAACACTCCAATTAGAGCTCTTTAACATTCTATACCTTATTTTGGCACTTGCCCATGGTGTTAGTTCTTCATCCTGTGAATCTAATATACAAAAGTATACATCTAAGTTAGTGTGGAATAACAATCGTTATAGGTTGTAAAAATTAGTAACATATAAAGTTGAATGAATACCTTCATGTTTTTCTCGACGTTCATAATACCACTTTCTAAGACGATCTCTATACCAATCCATCAGGGCGGTTATTGGTATTTTCCTAACTTCTTTTGTTAACGCATTTACTGATTCAGCACTGTTTGATGTCATGTAGTTGTATCTATTTGCAGGGCACTTTGCCCTAGACCATTTCTCAATTCCAGCTTCAACTAGTTTGTGGTGAGCATCAGGTCTTACAGCTTGAATATCAGACATAAGCTTATCGAATTCTTGCTCGGTGTACGCTTTGCATGTCTTCCAGTATAACACCTTATACCTTTCACTTTGCATTCCACAATTCATCATTAAATGACGACAACAAAAACCATGAAACGAATTAGGAAAGACAGTTTTACAAGCAAGGATGATTGCATAATGTCTATCAGATATTATTGCCAAATTTGGTACTTCCCCTATGCAATCTTTCAACTTTCTCAGAAACCATGTCCACGACTCACCAGTCTCACCTTGTGGACACACCCAGTAGCAATAGGTTATAATTTGGTTTTTCCCATCCCCATTCCTAACTGCAACGAGAGATTTGTTCCTTGATAAAGTTCTTTAAAGCATGTGCGGCATCAATTATGATCAACAGCCTCATATAGCATAAGAAACTCTTGAGCTATTACAAGAAAAACAGTAAAATTATTATATAAGGCTTAATTTGGTAAAAGGTAACATAATAACATTGTTAGTGGGTCAAAGAAAAACATAAAAACTCTTAAGCTACCACAACCTTCCTCTTTATAAAGGGGTCAAAGTAAATCTAACCAAACTAACTAGTCCCATTACTATTCTACCAAATATAGCCCCCAAATATTAGATTTTTACTTAGGGCACTTTTACTTATCAAAATATATTGACAATGGCATCTTCTGGATCATCTAAGAAAGTTGTACCCAAGTACATCAAATTTATCATGTTGCAAAAAATATCTGAATGCAAGCGTTCTGTTTATTTTCTACGTGGTGAAATTCGGCATGCAATAATGAATATTGATCAACTCAATGGTTTGATTGAGATGATGGAAGTCATGGAGTTCACCTTGGAACTTTATGATAGTGTGTGGTGTTTGAGGGATATGGTTAAGGCTGAGAACAAAAGGCTTTTGGGTTTGAAATCCGACATGCAATAATGAATATTGATCAACTCAATGGTTTCATTGGGTGAACTGATTATTGCTATAGCAGACAAAAAAAAGTCAATAGAGTTATTCAATACAAGAGACTTAGAAGGTGAATGTACCTTCATCCATTAACACAGCTTTTGGTGCTGCGAACTTGTGATTCCAAAAGTATTGAAGCATCGTTTCACGATAGGCTAACACTGTTTGTATTGGGTCTTTGAATGTCAATGGCTGTTTACGGCTCAGTCGGTATAAAAATATACAAACCCATACACCACAGTCGCCAGATTCGTCTGCTTGCCTAACAACATTTGGAAACGCGTATTTGATTTCATACCGCTCAACTGATATCCCTTTGCTGGCTAAAACTTCAGGTTTCGTTTTTTTTTTTTAGATAGATTGTATTTCTTTCTGTGGCAAAATTTCTCTTCATGTT
This sequence comes from Tanacetum coccineum, assembly GCA_026074375.1. Classification (NCBI taxonomy): domain Eukaryota; kingdom Viridiplantae; phylum Streptophyta; class Magnoliopsida; order Asterales; family Asteraceae; genus Tanacetum; species Tanacetum coccineum. Next base: position 37,640 of record BQNB010010170.1, read on the forward strand.
TCTCCACCATGGTCTCCTATTTCCCTTGACCCAACCAAGAGTATCATAAAAGGTAACCACACCAGTAGAGATTTGGAGCTCAGCTAGACACCAGTGTCTTTGTGGCTCATTGACGGGAATATATACCTATTTAAACAACTACTGTTATATAAACTATTTGTACACATATTATAAATATGTTTTAGTTAAGGTTGATAACCAAACACACCTTCTCCACATTTCGCCAGGGCACAGGATACCTCACACCGTTGGAAAAATAGTCATGCATTGATCCACCTAGTATGCATGGTAAGAAATATGGGCTTACCATAGCCCAATCTGCGTCGGGCTCTCGAAAAGACCACATAAGATCAACCCATAAATCCAGGTGCTGTGTATGAAAAACAAATTAAATAAACTAAACAATTTAATAAGCTAAGAAATAAGAAATGCATATGCTGAGAAAAATTAAATTACTTACACTGTCTCCCAACCAGCCTTTTTTGCGAGGTCAAGACAGGCTAGCTGTAACCAGAATATTCTATCAACAGTTAAGTCCCGAAATCCCCAGGGAAACCGATACTCTGGCGGATCTTGCATTTTTAGAAATTCAGATATCTCATCTGGGACAGTTACCTTGTCCTTTTTGCATCCATCCGGCCTTGACAAATTCTGGATAATGATATTAAATGCAAATTTATTCATATTCACAACATTTAAATTTGCTCTTATATTTAGAAAACAAAAATAAAGTCAAACCTCAACAAACACTTGTAGTGTCATCAATTCATTAAGGGACCTAATTTTCGGCTGTCCGGATATTTCCTGCAAAAAATAAAATATAAATGAATGTAGGATTGGTATAGTAAGAATGTCAGTATACCAATTGAATTTACAAACATTTCACTGTACCACCTCAAACTCAGGAGCCACAATAGTATCCCCGATGGAAGTCATGGATCTTGTTTTTGGAGGGGCTGGAGTAGTGGTTCCTAGTTGACCATATGGGGAACCAAGAGCCATAGCCAACTTCTTCTTTCGCTCTTGGACAGACCTTAAGACATACTTCTTTTGTAGACCACACTTCTTCTTTTTTGATCGAATGTTGGCCGCAAAAACAGTTTCTAAAGGTGGTTTGTAATCAGCTTTAACAACATTCACATACTTGGACTTGTTAATTTCATCCTGAAATTAGAAAGTGTGGTATACTTATGTATAATTACTAATAAGGCACATACACATAGGATTAAAACCAATCCGTTGTCGTAATATACCTTGACATTTTCTGGCAACAAATTCGTTGAATCTTTCTGTGCGTCAATTAGCTCATCTACGGGTTGATGTTCTAAAGGTGTATCTTTGACAGGCAAATTCTCCTCTTCATGTTGAAACTTCATATCATCTAAAGAAACATTAGGAATAATCTCCTCATCATTCAAGACAGACATGTAATCGTCCCGAAATTCATCAGCCTGACATGTTTTAGTTATATAAACAGGATAAGAAAACGATTATAAACAAATAATTTAGTCTCAAATTTTAATATATATACATACAGTTAGGGGCTCAGCCGTCGGATGTTCATTGATTTTAGGTCCAGAACGATCAACATGGGCTTCATGTTGAAGAACATCTAGTTCTGGATGGTCGGAAGCATAAGCACATGCTTGAATTAGAGCGTCCACACTGGCATGAATGGGTTGAGAACAATTATAATCATTCATTTGATCTGGCTTGTCAATTGCCATACCTCACAAACGACTTCGGGGCATTATGCATATCAGGACTGAGGGAGCATATGACTATCAAATTCAAATCAATTTGTGTACATAATTCTCAAACTAATCTGATAATAGGGGTTTATATATTATAATTAAGAGAAGTTTATACTAACCATTGGATCATTAGCTGCACAACCTAATTCTTGGTCTACACCGGTTTGATTAGAATTTAAATCTGGAACAGAACAGGATGGAATATCATGAGAGTGGTTGGGAATCATATTAGGCTTTGTATTTTCTTATCATCATTTGGGTGCTTTTCTTTCAAAATTCTCTCTAAATTTGCAATTCTTTGTTCATGAACCTTAATCATGGCATAAAGGTCACGTATTGATACATTGGCCGGCTGATTCTCATTATCTTCTTCACTATCTCTACAGCCTGCTTCTGAATCAAAAAGACCATCTCCATCTTCCAATAAAACCTGATCATTATTTCCAACAGATTTTTGATTTACAGCATTATCTTTACACAAACACGCAGAAGCATCCTCGCACACATTACACTCTTCATCAACTAACTTATCATTTAGAATTTCATCTTTAGACAAACCCGCAGAAGCATCCTCGCACACATTACAGTCTTCATCAACAGAATTATCTTTTGAGACCAAAACAGAATCATCCCCGCAACCTTTCCAATCATCATCAACAATACCATTGAAGAATGGAATACTTGATTCAAACCATGCTTGAATCTTCTCTGCAGGAGTTGGATCAAGGTTGACAATTGGAATACAGTCCTAACAAACAAATACAAACAAAAATGCTTAGGAACCAAAAAGGCAATTTTTAATAAAATATTTGAATACAGTTAGGTATGTGCTTACAGGTCCAAATATTCGGTTGTAAGATGATTTATCAAACTTTGTAATGTTTGTCCAGGCAAGACAACGAGGTATGACATTATCCTTTTTAGACCACCATTGTTTACTGTTTGGGTAACTCTCCAAGATCCATATCTACATAATAAGTTTAATTTTGGTTACATAAAAACTCATAAGCTTTATACAAGATAAGCATAAAAGGATAAAGGTTTATAAATTGTAACCTTGAAAGCCCAAGCAAAACCATATAGATTGTATGTGGCATTGTAGTTGGTTTTTTCTTCTTCTCATCCAAATGATGCTATCGGAGTTCATAAACAATGTTGATAGTCATTCCATAAAATTTTGCCCACATAATGTTTTATTTGCTTTATGTCATTTACAACACATGGACTTGTGGGTCGACTATATGTGGCATGGTAGACGTGAGAATGCAAACTGGGTCATGGTTAGTTGTTTTATGCAAAACAGCATGCCTTTGTTTATGCAAACGGTGATAAGTATGGCATTCCATGGAGTGATGTTGATCAGGTACATAAACACATTCATTACATAAGGCCCAACATATATTGTCTTGACTGATCACTTTGGAAATACGCGCGTGCAAAAACAACTCAAATTCTCATGTTTGAGTGATACAATGCCATGTCGAAAACCGGTAAGTAAAGAAAATTCTTTCCGGCCAAAGTGTAACATATGATCGCCAGTACGGAATATAATTGGGGGACATCTAGAAGTAATCTCTTAGACGTGTACCAGATGTTGCAAAACATAATGCATCAAATGGTTATCATTGTAGTGAGAAGGAAGATCCAACCAAGGCCCAAATACAGTTCTTCTAAATAGGTTCAGACGATTATTATTAGATGACAATAGACATTTAATTTCTGGAAGTAATTTCAAAGCTGACCTAACAACTACTTTAACATCATACAACTGAATGGAATCAGTCATGTTATAAATTGATAGAGGAGAAAGTATGGGTAGATTGATTAAGGAATTACTGTGTATTTATGATGCAAGTGTGTGTTCATGGATGGTCAATTGTGTTTTTTTTGTATGTGTTTGGTTAAGGTTGATGAACTAAGAACAGTGACGATGTATGTGTATTTGGTATATAAAAAGGTAATTTTGAATTTTTTTTATTAGTTAATAGGGATTTTGTCAAGGGAAAAAAGGTACTTTTAAAATAATAGTTGTCCTAAGGAACTGGTTGCCTAAAGTACTAGTTGCATAATACCTAAAATAAGATAACCTGTTAAAAAGACAAAAAAGTCCAGTTGTCCTAAGAATACTAGTTGCCCTACAAACATAAGGGTACATATACCTTACACATGTACTATATACTTTTGTACCTTTAGGGACACTTGTCACTTTCTGCATAAGTAGCGCCGTTGCCCTGGTCGCCCGGGTTATTTTAGGAACAAAAAAGCCATTGGGTGGAGAATGACATTTCACTTTTGATTTTGGACCCTTTTAAGAATTAGCCCTTATATAAATTGTTGCTGCATTTTGTTAGTTATCTAAATAATATCTTAAAGGTGTCCATGTGGACCAATTTGGTTACTTTTACCAAAAGATTAGAGGATAAAATCTGAAATTCTTTTAATATTATACTTATATTTGATAACATGACCAATTTATTATTCTCAAAGGCCTTTGCATATTTGATAGTGTCACTTTTTTCTAATGAGCCAATTTTGTGTCTTTTCTAACTATATTCAAACATAAACTATGTTAATACAAATAAGTTGTAAAAACATTTATTTATATTTTATGATTTTTTTTATGTTTTGTCGATAACAATAATAAAATCATTATATAACTAATTACCAGGATACCCGGTCCACGACCCATCGGGTCGACCCGACATGGTACCCACCCGCCTCATCCGGAAACCACCCTCACACAACACGACCGTTTACCCGACCGGCAACCCCCCCCCCCCGCCCCAAACCTCACCGGCAACCCGTGGGTATTTACGAAATCGCCCCTTGCACTATGTGTCAAATTACGAAAACTACCCTCACTTTAAAAAAAATTACAAAGTACCCCCTCCCCCTACTAACGGCTGTTAAGTAACGAACGTTAGTTTATTTTTTATTTTTTTACAATTTACGAAAATAGTCCTTTGGGTCGGTCGTTACTTGATCAACGTTAAGTAACGACCGTTAACTTAATTTTTTTTAGCAATTTACAAAAATAACCCTTGGGGTTATCAGTCCGTTGCAGCGTTAGTGTCTCACGCCCCGCGACGGAGCGCAGGTAACCCACCTCATTTCTAAGTAAAAAGTAAAATACATACGCTTTAAGCCTTTGCATATTACTAGTTTAAAATAAATCACCATCACACTTTTGCTAGCAAATCCTATGGCTTTGGATCACTTAGGATAGTATTATGTTTAAGTTTTATTTCTACCTCTGTATCATCATACTTTATGTATGATTTTTTCTAATGAATGCAATTTAATTTTATGTCTTGGTTGTGATGGTTATTTTATTTTGTGGTTGATTTATTGATTAGTGCATATTTATTTTTTGCTTAGTTTATTTTTAGCCACTTTATATATTTGTTGTGATATTGCTCGAAATTGTAAATATACATTGCACTCGTATTCTAACTCGTTTTTGTTGCAAGTCATCATAGCTCAATTCTTTGATGCCCTCAACAAGGGGGAGCACACATCAAAGGGGAGCGTTTATTTCATCGATTTATAATTCACACATCGACGACGTCTTTTTGATTCTACAAAAAGAGAGAGAAAAGGACTAAAACTCACTATAAACTTGTTTAAATATAATTTTACATATATTGAGTTTATATTTTGTAATCATTAAAAAGGGGAAGATTGTTAATACAAATAATGTTTAAAAACGTTATTTATATTTTTCGTCTTCTCTTCATTTTAATAATCACAAAATGTAAAAACTTTCTACGTCAAGGTTGCAAAAATCGCTAGGCGCTAGCTAGGCGGCCGGGTACCGCCTAGTGATTAATCGGTTAGGCGGGGATTAATCGGATTGGACTTTTTATATATAAAATTCTAAAATTTTGAAAATATACGCTCGATTTGCCCGGTCTAGCCGATTTTTGTCCGATGTGGCCGATTTATCCCCGATTTCGCCGATTTTTATCCGTAACCAAGTTAGACGATTTAGCCGATTTATGCCCGATTTGGCTGATTATTATCCGATTAATCGGTATGTTGACCGATTTTTGACCAAACCGATTAATAAGGCCGATTAGTGAAAATCAAGGCGGTTAATACCCGCCTAGCGCTTAGGCGCCGATTAATCGGCCGCCTAGACCGATTTTTGCAACACTGTTCTACGTAAAAATAAACGTAAACAAGTTATAAGTCGTAAATTTTTATTTCGACGTAAATCACTTAAGGTATGAACAAACAAATACTTAACTTGTTAAATGATCAAAGAAATACATTTTTGTCTTAAACTCTACATTGTTACAAATGTAACAAAACCTTTTTACAAAAATAAATTAGACAATTTTTTTTTGTAATTATAAGAAATGTTTTATTCAAGTATATGTTCAAAATCAGGTCCCCAAAAAAAACACAACATTAATCAAAAGATATTTCCCGAGAAAATGACAAAAAAAAGAGCGTCCTATAAGGGGCAGTCCCAGATTGATATGGGACCACCAGGCATAAATCATGGACCGCCACCTTAGATGCTCCCCCTGGTTTGCCTATAAATAATGGCTCATTTCCAACTATTTTCTCAGCTCTTTGCACACAACTTTTCTCTGTTTTAATTCAGTTTACATATTTTCTAGTCTTTGATCATTTAACTTGTTTATACATTGGTTACAAGTGATCCAATCATTCCTCTCAAAGTGCAAGAGAAGAATTCGTAGTCGTCAAGAAACAAAGTATTGTAGATTATTTTGTGCATTCGTAATTTTGTTACGCTCTCGTTGTAATTTGTACATCAATTACTTAACCTTCAATCTTGTGTAGTAGTTAGATCGGGTAGATCGGGTTAGTATTTTAGTCCTGAAAATACGTGTGTGAGCGGTTAGTATTTTAGCCCTCAAAATACATTTATGTGTGGTAGATTGGTTCTAGCTAAGATTAGAATTCGACATTTAGCTTAGTGTCGGAAATTGGTGTAAGTGTCGATTGTACGAGTTTCTCCGCCTAAAAGTAGCTTGTTGACACAGTGAAGTAAACTCTTGAGTTGGGTACTCGGGGAGTGGAGTAGAGCGAAGAAGAGCTTTGTTGTCCAACCACTATAAGTCTTCGTGTTATGGCTTGATCTTTCTAAATCTCTACTATTGTATTACATTTATATTTCATAGCTATTACTTATTGTTATACATACAGTGTGTTCATATTGTGGCTTCTTGATCTCACATAAACTCGGATCTAAGGTTTTTAGAAACAAGTATAATTAAATTTAAAAACTGTAAAACTATTCAACCCCCTTCTAATTTGCCACATGTTCGCCCCTTTATTTGACACAAGCTTTATAGTGGCAGGTCTACTTCGGTGTGGTTTGATAAATGGAATGACTTATGTCCTATTCGGGGTATGCTTACGGTTAGAGATATTGTTCGTTTTGTGTTTACTTTAACAGTATATATTTGTGACCTTATTTCTAATGGTGATTGGAGATGGCTACTTGACTGGATTGTTAAATTTCTAGATCTTGCTTTTATTCAGGTCCCGACTCTACATGATGATGTTGATGATGTGTTAGTGTGGCATGAAAGGGGAGGTGTATTTAGACCTTTCTCGGTTGCTTATGCATAAGATTCTCTTAGATTGCGAGCTGATGAGGTTAATTGATATTGGCTTCCTCATTGCATTCCTTAACATGTTATTCATTTGTAGCTCGTTATCAACCAGAATTTGAAGACACAAGACCGGCTGAGACAATGGGATGTTGGTCCTAGCACCGACTTAAATCTGCTTTCATGCCCTTTGTGTGTTGCGGTTCCTTATTCTCATTCTTACTTCTTCCTTGAGTGCTCATTTTTTGTGCAGATATGGTCCCGTGTTCGTGTTCTATCTAGTATGGACATTATTCCCCCTCGGTTAGCTGATGTGGTTTCGTTCCTCATCCCTATTTCCAAGGGTTGTTCGGTTATAAGTATTGTTTCTCGGATCTTGCTTGCTGCTACTACCTATTACTTATTGAATGAACGTAATTCAAGATTCTTCAAGAAGAAGACATCAATTGTGCCTCAGCTCTTTGAAGTTATTATTTCTACTGTTCGGCTGAAGCTTGTCACCTTTAAGTTTAAGAAGGTGTCTCCCATTGCTCGTTTGCTACTTGATGAATGGAAGATCCTAAGTTCAAGTATGGTTCAAGATGGGAGTTCCAGGTGAGGGCTATACTCTTTTTTTTCCTTCTCTAAGGTTTTTTTCATTGGGTTTTTCTTGGGATGGTTTATTAAGGAGGCCATCTCATCTGGTTCGTTTGCTCCCTTTGTGTTGCTGCTAGATAGCGAGGAGATCGCTATGGTTACAATATTTATCTTGTTTGTTTAGCCGATTTGGTTTATGTAGT
>BQNB010010170.1:48166-84717 GCA_026074375.1 Tanacetum coccineum
ACTCAACTCTACGGGGTTGATTATGAAGAAACGTTCTCACCTGTTGCTGACGTTAGAGCTATTAGGATTCTCATAGCTATAGCGGCGTTCTATGACTATGAGATATGGCAAATGGATTTCAAAACTGCCTTCTTAAATGGTTATCTTGATGAAGACATTTATATGGTGCAACATGAAGGCTTTGTTGATCCTAAACATCTTAGGAAAGTATGCAAGCTTCAAAGATCCATTTATGGTCTTAAGCAAGCATCAAGAAGCTGGAATAAAAGATTTGATGAGGAAATCAAAAAGTTTGGTTTTGCTCAAAATCTTGATGAGCCATGTGTATATCAAAAGGCTAGTGGGAGTAATGTTACATTCCTCATCTTATATTTTGATGACATAATTATCATGGGAAATCACATTCCAAGTTTACAAAGTGTAAAGGATTATCTTGGAAAGTGTTTTCCTATGAAAGATTTGAGGGAAGCAGCATTTATTCTTGGAATCAAGATCTATAAAGATAGGTCAAAGCGATTGATTAGACTTAGTCAAAATGCTTACATGGATAAGATCTTAAAGAGATATAAAATGGATAATTCCAAACGTGGTCATATCCCCATGCAAGAAAGACTTGACTTGAACAAAATACAAGGTGCTTCAACACCTGAAGAGGTGAAGCGTATGAAAAATGTACCTTATGTTTCGGTTGTTGGATCCATTATGTATGCAGTAAGATGCACTAGACCTGATGTTGTATTCGCGCAAAATATAACAAGCCGTTTCCAACAGAATCCTGGTGAACCTCACTGGACTGCTGTGAAAAATATTCTTAAGTATTTAAGAAATATTAAAGATATGTTATTAGTTTATGGTGGAAATCCAAAAGTTGAACTTCGAGTTGATTGCTACTGCAATGCTGGATTTGAGACTGACAGAGACGATGTCCAAGTGGGAGCTGTTAAAATATGTCCACGTATAAATAATATATGTCTGAAAACTTATTCTAAACTATGAGGACGCACGCGTTAATACGTAGAACAATGATTAATATATTAAAGTAATATATTAGTGTTTAATAAACGATTATAAATACACACAGGGCTAGTATTGTACCAACGAAAAATGAACTTGGAATATGTACTAGCGAAAAGTCACTGCAGTTCATTATGCTAATGAACCAGGAGTTCAGAAAGGCGCCAGACACTATCAAAGACGATATCATTATGTTCGCGAGTGTGTTGAACTGGGCGAAATAAGGATACTTAAAGTTCACACAGATAACAATCTAGCTGATCCTTTTACAAAGGGCTTATCAAATAGGAAGCTACACAACATGTAGGGGCATGGGCTTCGTCCTGCTAGTAGATTCATGTAATCTGTTTTTATTATTATTTGGATAAGGATGTAAAACAATTTTATTTTATGATAATGATACGTTGGATTTGTTATTTTATATTATAAATTGTGTCCTATATTTGCATGTTTAAATCCATGAATAATAAATGTATTATTCTAAATTAATCCGTTGTCGATTAACAATATGGGAATATTGTTAAACTAAGACAATTCTGAGTGATTGGTGATATTGGAGATATTAAGGATAAACAATTGAGTCCACCAAACTCACATGATATTCATAAGAATGAATATTGGATTTTCCCCGCACAAGAATTAATCACTTTAATGGACGACGTCATCAGTGAATCTTGTACGTGATTTTATTTACATAAATCCTTCGACTTGAGACACAAGTAGGTTTAGCATATGTGGATGTTCCTTCTTGATATTAGTTTAAGTTTTCCTGAATAAGGTAACTAATAAGGACTTTGTCAGAATGGTTTATGCCACAATGATGACATGGTACACATTGTTTAGTCAATATAGAATTTGTTCCTTCAAATTGTTGAAGAAGATACCACTTAACTGCCCCTCATAGAAATAATCAGATGTGTGTATGGCCGTACCTGAAAACTCAAGTAGATATGTCTCATTGATTTTCAGTAATCTTGATTACTTCAAATATGAGAAACAGAATCGTTAAATATGGAATGACATTGATCCATATCCAATTTAACACGGTATTCGGAAACAAAGGGATTGTAAATCTATAAATCATTTTTCATGCCCTGTGAAACCACACCGAATGTTTTGAGCAATTGGCGTTTTTGCATAGACTGCTTACCAATTTATATATTATTCAAACATGTCCCAAGTGGAGCTGTTGGATTATGGACCATAATGAATTCATATATGTCCGAAAAATGCTTTTCGACATAAGTGGACGCCACACTTATAGAATTTTAAATGACGAGTAAAAATTCAATGTAATATATTAAATGTATAACAAACGATCGTTAAAAGTTAACGAGTATTAAATAATTAGTTAGACGTTTAATGGTTAAACATGAGGGACTAATTATTTATGAACCGAAGTTTAAAGGGTTGGTTTTTTTATTTTGTATCCTTAGTAGGCAAGAAATAGAATCCCACAAGGATTAGGATATAAAGTATATATATGGTTTATGTTTTCATTAGTCAACATAGAACTTAAATATACTAATGGATGCTCTTGCTCTCACTCCCTTCTACCGTGCATTCCTGATCACTGCAGATGTTCCTGCTATTTATATGCAAGAATTTTGGTCTACAGTTTCTATTCATAGGTCATCCATTAGATTCATGATAAACAAGAAGAAAGTCTCTCTCGATGTTGATATATTTAGAGACATTCTCCAGTTTTGCCCTAAAATTCCAGGACAAGTATTTAAAACCTCCCACTGGAACAAGACATTCTCTCTTTCATCAGAGATCTTGGGAACACTGGACACATCGCCTATCTCACTGATGTGAATGTTGACTACTTGCATCAACCATGGATAGCATTTGCTACCGTCATCAACAAGTGCTTAAGTGGTAAAGAAACTGGAATTGACAAGATTCGTCTGTCCCGTGCTCAAATCCTCTAGGGTATGTTCCATAAGAAGAATATCAATTATGTGTATCTACTCTGGGAAGACTTACTATTCTAGATTGAAAACAAATATGCTAAGAAGACAAATAAGATGTCATATCCCAGATTTACAAAGATCGTCATTGATTACTTCATGTCAAAGGATCAGTCTATTTCGAGGAGAAACAAGATGTTTTGGCACACTGCTCGAGATGATACCATGTTTACTTCTATGAGATGTATCTCCAGACATGAAGATACTCAGGTATATGGTACCATTCTCCTAACAGAATTAACAAACCAAGCAATGTTGGAATCTAAAGCTTACCATACATACTATGCTTTTGCTTCTGGAGAAAAAGCTCCAAAACCAAAGTACATTAGAAAGAAAGCTGATTCAGACACATCTCCCAAGAAGAAGCCTGTTCAAGCTACTAAAGGTACCAGACTCAAGTCAAAAGCTAAGGTGGCTAAACCTAACAAGAAGAAGCAACCTACAAAGAAGACAAAAGCCAAAGGCTTAGCTGTATTATCTGAGGTTGCATTAACTGAAGCTGAACAACTTAAGCTGGCTACTAAGAGAAGTAAGAAAGACTTTCACATGTCTCACGCAAGTAGCTCAGGTGATGTAGTTGACACTCAGTCAAAGGTTCTTGATGAACAACAACAAAAGACTTCTGGTACAAATGAAGGAACTGGTACTATAATAGGGGTTCCTGATGTACCCATATACGAATCTAAAAGTGAGAAAGAGTCTTGGGGTGACAATGACGATGAAAATGATTCTGAGGATGTAAGTGATGAAGGTGACGAAGATAATGATGGTAATAATGACAATGATGGTGATGATTATGATGCTAATGATGATAAACAAGAAGGTAATGACATGAATGACGATGATGAAGAGACTGATAGTGATAGAACTGAGTCAGACAGAATCAAGATTCTTATTCTGGATCAGTCTAATACAGAATTCTATGAAGAAGAAGAAATGATGTATGATGATGAAGACGATGAGGTCACTAAGGAGTTGTATGAAGATGTGAATGTGAATTTAGGAAATGAAGACATTGAAATGACTAATGCTGATCAAGGTGCCACAGATCAACAAAATGTTTCTCAACAGTCAGGATTTGAGCAAGTAGAGGAAGACGCTCATGTGACTATTACTCCAGTCCATGACACACAGAAGACTGATGAACCTGTACAAAGTTCTTCTGTCTCCTTTGACTTTACAAGCAAACTCCTAAATCTTGAGAATCCATCTCCAGCTGACAATGAGATTGCTTCATTGAAGGAAACCTCAGCTCGTCATGCAACGGCAGTTCCTGAAAACATATCTGGTTTAACTACAACTGTTCCTCTACCACCTCCGTTCTTCAATCCTCTACAACAAGAAGCAACACCAACACCTACACCAATAACTTTAGAGACTATAACATCACTTCCTGCACTTCCAGATTTCGCTTTTGTATTCAAATTCAATGAAAGAGTCTTCAACCTAGAAAAAGATGTGTCAGAGATAAAGCAAGTTGACCAGTATGCTCAAGCTCTCTCCTCCGTTCCTGCTATAGTTGATCGATACATGGATAACAAACTTGGAGAAGCGATAAATAAGGCTATTCTAGCACATAATTTAGACTGCAGACAAGAAGCTCAGGATGAGAAGAATGCTTACATAGAACTCGTTGACACATCAATGAGATCTCTTATTAAGGAAGAAGTCAACACTCAACTTCCTCAGATTCTTTCTCAAGCAGTATTAGATTTTGCAACTCCTGTGATAGAGAAAAATGTCATAGAATCAGTAGAAGCTGCAGTCTTGACAAGGTCTTCTTCATAACCGACGTCTACTTATGAGACGGCCGCATCACTCTTTGAGTTTAAGCTTACAAAGATACTGATAGACAAGATAGAGAAGAACAAGTCATATGATAAAGTTGACTACAAAAAGAAGCTTTATGATGCACTGGTCGAGTCGTATAACACTGACAAATATCTCTTTGATTCATATGGTGATGTCTTTTCATTGAAAAGGAGTCGAGACGATAGTGACAAAGATCAAGAACCCTCCGTTGGATCAGATAGAGGGAAGAAAAGAAGGAAATCGAGTAAAGATGCTGAGTCTTCCAGAGATTCAAGGTCAAAGGAAAAGAAGACTTCAAGCACCTCTAAAGACGCCTCCCAATCTCAACATAAGTCTTCCAGCATGTCTGCCCATGCAGAGGAGCCAAGTTATACTGTTGAAGACTCAGGCATGCAACAAGATCAGGAGTTCGTCATGGGAGACAATGATGAACAACCCGCTGACAAGGAGGTTACCAAAGCCGACTGGTTCAAGAAACCAGAGTTACCTCCAACTCCTGATCCTGATTGGAGTAAGAAACGACAAGTTGACTTCCGACCTCCTCAGACCTGGTTAAGTCAAGTTGCGTGTTGATAGAAATAATGCCTAAAACATTATTAATTTTATTCACATCTTTACGTTTTGATAATCACAAAATAAAAACGTTCAATGTAAAATTAAACGTAAACAAGTAATTAGTAGTAAATTTTAATTTCGAAAATTATATCACTTAAAGGTATGAATAAATAAATGCTTAATGCATTTTATGATCAAATAAAATTTTTATTCAAACCTCACACTTTTATAAAATGTTGTAAACAATTTTATAAACATTACAAAACATTTTCTACAATTAGAAGAAATGTTTTATTTAAAATAAACATTTTGAAATTCAAATTTTCAGACCTAAAATGGCTAGAAAAGTTCTAGAAAATTCCCCTTACACAAAAGACAAATTGGGGAGCCTCTAGTCTAGGGCGGCCCCCTTAAATACACGGGCGACCCCCTTAATTTTAAGGGGACCGCCCACCTATTTAAGGGGACCGCCCATAGACTGACGCTCCTCCAGATTGTCCTATAAATACTGGACTTTTCCCCACTATTTTCTCACCTTTTGCACTCATTCTTTCTGATCTAAAACAGCCCACACATCTCATTAAAATCCTTTGATCATCTAATCATAAAGCTTTGTTTCCAAGTGATCCAAGCTCAATTCCTCAAGTGCAAGAGAAGAATACTTCCATCATCAAGTGAAGAAGTATTACACCTCAAGTGTGTATTGCAATCTTGTTGCATCCATATCATAATTTGTAAATCATTTGTAAATCTTGTAAAGTTGTGTAGTAGATAAATCTTTGTGATTGTTGTAAGTATAGTTGAATCTAGTGATTCATCCAAGTTGTGATAGTTAGGTGTGAAAGTAGAAGTGAAGTAGTGAAGTAGTGGTGTGAAGAAGTTGTGTAGTTGTGAAGTTGTGTTGTGAAGTCGTGAAAGTAGTGAAGAAGTTGTGAAGTCGTGATAGATTGGTTCTAGCTAAGATTAGAACTCGACATCTAGCTTAGTGTCGGAAATTGATATAAGCGAAAGTTGTGTACGGTTTTCTCCGCCATAAGGGAGTTTGTTGACATAGTGAAGAAAACTCTCGAGTTTGGTGCTCGAGGAGTGGAGTAGGGCGAAGAGGTGCTTCGTTACCGAACCACTATAAATCCTCGCGTTGTGGTTTGATTGTTCTTACTCTTATCTCTTGTCTTACCTTATTTGCTCATACTATCCTATTAATTGTTTAGATAAGTATATTGTTTATATTGTGCAAGTGTTGAATTCACATAAAGTCGAATCTAAGTTTTTATTAACAAACATAAACATTAAATTAAAAAGCGGTAAACTATTCAACCCCCCTTCTAGTTTTCCACAATTGGTATCAAGAGCTACGTCAAACAAGATTTTTAAAATAAATTGTATTTTAAAACTTGAATCGATCTATGGAATCGGAAAAATATTTAGAAGGGCAATCTATGCAAAGACCACCACTATTTGAAAGTGATGGATTTATTTATTGGAAAAATAGATTCGAAACTTATGTGAAGTCAAAAGATCTAGATCTTTGGCATGTTATTACCGATGGTGATTTTCCTCCTATTCAAAATAATCCCGAAACTAAAAAGGATGAAGTTGTACCTTTTCATAAACAAAACGATGATCTTAAAAAGAAACTTGCAAAAAATAATGAAGCTAAAATGGTAATTTATAATGCTTTGCCACGTAAAGAATACGAAAGAATTTTTATGTGTCAAACCGCAAAAGAAATTTGGGATACTTTGTTAATCACTCATCAAGGTAATAATCAAGTCAAAGCTAACAAAATAGATCTTCTTGTTCAACAATATGAACAATTTATGATTCCGGAAGAGGAGTCAATAGATAATGCATTTGCTAAATTTAACACTATTATTACTAGTCTAAAAGCACTTGATGAAGGTTTTTCTAGCAAGAATTGTGTTAGGAAATTTCTTAGGGCATTACATCCAAAATGGCGCGCGAAAGTCACGGCGATTGAAGAATCAAAGAATCTAACAACTCTATCACTTGACGAACTCATTGGAAATTTGAAAGTTTATGAAGAAGTAATTAAGAAAGATTCTGAAACCGTCAAAAGCAAAAGAGAACAAAGTAGATCTATTGCCTTGAAAGCTAGAAAGGAATCTAGTGATGATGATAGCTCAACCTCCGATAGTGAAGATGAAGAATACGCCATGGCCGTAAGAGACTTCAAGAAATTCTTCAAAAGACGAGGACGATTCGTAAGACAACCACATGAAGAGAGAAAATCATTCCAAAGAAATAAAGACGACAAAAATGGCAAAGGCGAAAGAAAATGCTTTAAGTGTGGAGATCCAAATCATCTCGTCGGAGAATGTCCAAAACTATCAAGATATCAAAATCAAAAAGCGTTTGTTGGAGGATCTTGGAGTGATAGCGACGAAGATGAAGAGGAGAAGACAAATGACGAAAAGTGTCTTATGGCTAAAGCTTCCAATGAGGTACTTTCCGAAACCGAATACTTTAGTGATGACCAATCATCACTAGACGAAAATGACTTAGATAGTGAATATAGTAGACTATGCAAATTAGGACTAAAAGTCATGGCTAAAAATAAAACTCTAAAACAAGCTAAAATAGAATTAGAAAATGAAGCACTAGAATTAAAAGATAAATTATCTAGGTTAGAAAAAGGTAAGGAAGTAATTGAAGAATGTAAATTATGTCAAGACCTTAAGCTTGAAAATGAGAAGCTTAGAAAAGAAATATCTAGGCTAAATCAATTTAATGATAGTAGTCACTCACTTAAGAAAATAATAAGTTCTCAAAAAACTTCCGGAGATAAATCCGGGTTAGGTTTTAATTTTACCAAAGGGTCACCTAGCGAAACCAAACAAGTAAAGTTTGTAAAAGCCCAAGAAGTCGAGTCGAAAGAAAAATTGATAGAATCAAACCCAAACTCAAAACCAAAATTTATACTTATAAACAATACTAAAATTCCTATTGCAAGTGATGATGAGGTAAAACGTTTTTACAAACCCTCCTTAAAACCCGGAGTCGGATTTACTAAACCCACAATGAGGTCTAAAACACCTCCTCCGAGAAGAAAGGAAAACTTTCATCCTCGTTCCAAAACACCTCAACCTAGGAGAGACCAAGGTAGACCAAATTACTCTAACACTAATCACACAATGTGGAATCATCCACACCAACCAAGCTTTACTCAATGTGGAAGATGTTCACCGTGCATGTGTTCGAATCAAGTGCAAAACATGTTCGGAAACAATAACTTCGGTCCCATGAAACAATGGGGACCAAATGGCTAAATGATCATATCTTCCGAGGTTAATCATCTACAAGCATCATTTGGCTTTCGTCAAACAAATTGAAGAACTCATATAGGATTTCCATAAATCCTCATCCTTAAAGCTTGCTACCTTGAAGATTTTAAAGTGATTTCTCTTGAAGGCTAAGGTACGTCTCACTCTCTAATTACGTAAATTATAGATTGGTATATGATATACTTAGTATTAGTGATAGTTAGGAAATATGGTAGTCACTAGAAATGCCATTTGTTGGCTTTCTAGTCTTAAAAGAATTTGTTCATTAGGAACCATTCTTTCACATGGATTATCCATGAACCACTATGAAATGGAAATCTTCTATGGCCACGAACTCACGTAGACGAAGAAAAGTAAGTTAGTAGATATTAATTAACATAGAAGTAGGATTAGTTTTGCATCGAAAAAGTCTTAAACCACTATGGATGAAACAAACTCCCTTCCACCTCGACGCTCGCCTCAACTACGTCTATCAAAATCGCCTTGTTGAAGTCTCAACTCCATTCCAATATCTCATCTTCCACAATATCGACTTTTTCCATTTCAAAACGTATCAATTAATTTTTTCGTTCGAAGAAATTAACTCATCATGTTCGCAAGAAGTCTAGTCACCAAATCATCTTATGTATTGACATCTTGATTATCTCGTCCGAAATAGTCGAAGAAACTTTTTAATTAAACAATGGGTTAATTAAAAATTGTCAATATTCATTCTCACAAAACTGGCCAAAATTCGAAGAATTTTTTTTCAGGTGGCGGCCCCCTTAAAATTAAGGGGACCGGCCGTGTAAAAAGGGCGGGCCCCTTAATTAATTAAGGGGACCGCCTATCTGTGAAAACAAACACCCCCTTACAGTCGAAATTATATACCAAACATCATTTTTTTCTTCCCTCTTTCTCCCACCTGCTGTAAACGAAAACCCCATCACCAAAACCTTCAAAATCAAACCTCAAATCACCAAATCAACCAAAATTCGCAAGGGGCAATTACTAACAAGTCTATCAACAACATCCATTGTAAGTTTTTCAACCATCTTTTGTTTGATTTCATCCAATTTTGTTTCTAATCAAAATTGGGTGTTTTTAATTATTTTCATAATTCTTAGTTTGGTCTAGGATTTCCATAACTACAATGATACCCGTAGTCATAGAAACACTACAACCTTGATAGAATTGAATCAAAACACTTATTGAGTCAAAAAAATTTAAGAACATGTATGCTCATGAACATATAGCCGAATTTTTGAATATATGCATTTTTGAACATACACATTGTTGATTAATGCCAAAACATGATAAAAATAATCAAGTATTAATCATCCAAACATACATACATATTTTTCAAATCAATGAGTAAAATTCTATAAAAATAAAGGAGTGTTTGGCTCGTTTCTTAGGATCAATTTTTAGAGTCAAAATGACCATCACTATAGTTTTGTCACTTTTATAAACACTCAACAAACTCGTATAACTCATCAAGATATATAATTCATATATTTATTGATACATTTTATGAATGATATAAAATAAAGGGGCGTTTGGTTTAATATTTTAAAACATGGTTTTGAGTCAAAACAAACACTACTTAAATTTTGTCAAGTCAAAAATAATAAACTTATACTTGTCAACAAAATATACACTTAACGTATAGTTTTTGACAAGCTTAAACAAATTTTATATTAATAAGGGAGTGTTTGGGTCATTGTCTTGATGTTGAAATATATAACTAATATATATTCTTCGACATCCTAGATTAAGTCAAAAATAAATTAAGGAACATATGGATCACTTCTTAGGGTTTTTAGAATCGAAGTAATCCTTGTCCCACATTCGTCATTTTTCAAAACTTCATTTTATTTTCTTTATTATATTTTTTTAACATTTTATGTTGTTGATAACTTGTTTAGTTAACAAAAATGCCGAAAGCTACTACCACCGATATTTCTCTCAGTAAATCCTACATCCCAAAAGTATCCAAAATTCCTGGCATCTCCCCTACTATTGCCCAATTCTACAAACCTATTAAAAACCGTAACATTCACGAAGGTCGTGTTGTTGATCAAGCCTACTACAAATCCAACAATATTGAGCGTCTCTTTACTAACATTCGCTTCAATTGTCTCTTTCAAATCAACGAACCGATTGTTATGAGATTTATTTTAGATTTCTATAGTCAAGTTACGGTACAAACCGATGAATATGGCTATCTTGTTATTTCTTTTATGATTCAACACGAATTCATAACTCTCACTCTCGCTCAATTCGGTCAAATCCTTAAAATTCCATACAATAGTCAAGCCGTTTTTACAAACGAATGGGACCTTGCATCTCTTGAGTATTCTCAAGAAATCAAGGGACCATATTGCACTGATCTTCCTACTCCTGATGACATTCGTCGACTTCTTGAATTGGAACGTGTCGTGGTAGACCATACCATTAAAAGCCAAACCATATCCTTCAATCCAAATCAAATTCTCACCAAAGAACTAAGCCCCGACATGAAGCAATGGGAAGAACTCATCCGAGAGAATGTGTTCAGACTAGGAGGAAATCGAGACCGTCCCCCTGCTTGTCTTGCTCACATGTTGTATTGTGTTGTTGCCGAAGAACAATACAATCTTGCTTATTTCTTTGTCAAAAGAATCGAATGTGCAAGAGCTACTCCAACCGCAAATCTTCTGTATGGCATGTTTCTAACTTGTCTTTATCGACACGTCATGGAAACGTATCCTCATCTTGACAATGGCATCTATGACATTGTTGAGTGATTCATGCGTCCTCTTGTCCTAAAATAAACTCGACGACCTCGAAGTGATCGTGGCAAGGCACGTCATTCCATCTCTTCTTCATCCTCTCATCATTAAGGTACGTCATCTCATCAATACGATGATGATGATGATAATGTCGAAACTTCTCGAGCAAGTACTCCATCTCCTACCACATATCTTAACTCCCTTAATCCACTCAACTACCAAAACTACCAAATGCCTTCATCTTCCGAACAAACCGATGAAACTCTCTTTGAACGACAAACCACCTTGCTCAACCAAACGCAACAAATGCATAAGGAGATGCGCGGAGGGTTCAAATCATTTAGAAAGGCACTAAAAGGAGTGTTTAGCAAGAAGAAGAAGAAGTGAAGACTTTGGAATGAAATTAGCTAGATTGCTAAATGTAGTTTGAGATAATTTTTAACTTGATTACTTGTATGTTCTAAACAACTTGTATGGTGAATATCTAATTTATTCAGAATGACTTAGGTGTTGGTTATCTTTAGATACTTGCTTGCTATGATGATTTAAATCCTTAGTTGTGTTGTTTAATCAACTACTTATACTACTTTAGTTTCTTGATTTGATGTGTATATTCTCGTATTCTATGTTAAATTGTGCATCATAAATCTCAATAGGCTTGCTGCACAATAATAAACCACCCAAAACTGAAATACTCTCACAAAACATTCAGAGATATAAAATCATTTTTCTATGAGAAATGGAAAACCAAAGAGGGCCGGCCCTGAATTCATAACGAGCTGGCCCCCTTATTTTAAGGGGGAGACCCTAATTAAGGAAACCGCCATAGTAAATCACGGGTTTAAAACAATTTTTTCCTGTTTTTAAATGTCTTTTAACACTATAGGTTTCAGCTATTCTTTGCCTAGAATGCATCGAACACATTTAGAATTCACTTAAACTAGTTCAAATCATTCCATTTTCAAACTATTTCCTTTCCCATCAATCCCTTCTAAATGATCATTCACCAACACATCATTTCCTCATATTCGCTAACCATTATAACATCATGGATCCATAGAGCTTGCCATTCCAAAAGCCTTCAAAAGGCAAAAAATCAACATCATTCTACAAAAACAATTGTTTTTGGATTTAGACCATCATAACATAAAACTCTATCACCACACACTATATAACTATATAACTTGGGGTCCTAAGGCACCTTCCAAAAACAACCTTTAACCAAAGTTAACTTCTTCATCCTCAATTGACTACATACCCAAATCTCCAACCTCATCAAATAACTTTTACCTAATGGTTACTTAACCACCAAAATCTCCTTCCTCCAAGCAGTTTCTCCTACCACCTCCAAATCAAGAAAATGCAATACCCTACTTGTTGTCCAATTTGTTACTCCATAACTTCACCTACCTATCCTTGGTCATCCCATTCTTGGAACCTTCTTGAGGCATATTCGGAGAGATTTAAGTTTGTTGTGCATTCACTATCACATCTCTCATATTTGGATTGAGAGATGAAACTCTAATATATGTTTTTATATATTGAAACGTATGCTCTCTACAAACCATCTACAAACCATCATTCTCACCACCTCCACCATCTTCCCCAAACTCATTCATACTCTAGGTTTGTTTTTAAATAATTGTCATCCACCATTTTGCAAGCAAGTCCTATAGAGCGTTACTAATTATAGGACTTTTAGTAGTTTAAAAATTTCAAGTATGTTAGCATTTTCCTTATGTATAGAAATGAGTGGGGTTCACATACTATTTTACTTTTAACGGATGATTATTTGTTTTGCAATATTATTATGCCATATTTCTCTTTCTTGCACCTGTTGAGAAAATATTTGTATTGTTACTAACTCGTTTTTGTAGACAAGAACCATAGCTCGATTCCTTGGTGCTCGATCGAGGGGGGAGCAAACATCAAGGTGGGCGCATTTTTCTGTCGATTTTACTAGCAATTTCTCGATTGATCCTTTTTGATTCTACAAAAAGGGAGAAATGTCATTAAAACTCACTAAATACTTGTTTAAAAAATACTTTTATATTTAATGAGTTTAAATTTTGTAAATCAACTAAAAAGGGGAGATTGTTGATAGAAATAATGCTAAAAACATTATTAATAGTTTTCATATCTTTACGTTTTATATAATCATAAATATTACAAAAACGTTCAATGTTAAATTTAAACGCAAAAACAAAGTAAATTATTAGTTAAATTTTCATATCGAAATTTAATATCTCT
Organism: Tanacetum coccineum; assembly: GCA_026074375.1. Taxonomy (NCBI): domain Eukaryota; kingdom Viridiplantae; phylum Streptophyta; class Magnoliopsida; order Asterales; family Asteraceae; genus Tanacetum; species Tanacetum coccineum. The sequence goes on from BQNB010010170.1 coordinate 61,829, forward strand.
TAAAGATAAATGTATGAATAAATAAATGCTTAAATGCATTTTATGATCAAAAGAATTTTTAATCAAAACCTACACTTTTATAAAATGTTGTTAACATTTGTAATAACATTACAAAATTATTTTCTTCATTATAGAATGTTTTATCAAAATAAACATTTTGAATTCAAATTTTCGGACCCTAAAATGTGCTAAGAAAAGTTCCGAGAAAATCCCCTCCTACACAAAAGACAACTCGGGAGCTCTAGTCTTGGGAGGCCTCCTTAAATACATGGGCAAACCCCTTAATTTTAAGGGGACAACGCCCACCTATTTATAGGGGGACCGCCCACCATCAGTCCGCTCCTCCAGTCTGCCTATAAAATATGGACTTTTTCCCTACTATTTCTCCACTTTTGCAATCATTCTTTTTGATCCTAAAACAGCCCAACATTCCAATTAAATTCCTTTGATCATTAATCATAAAGCTTTGTTTCAAGTGATCCAATGCTTAATTCCTCTAGTGCATAGAGAAGAATACTTTCATCATCAAGTGAAGAAGTATTACTCCCTTAAGTGTGTATTGCAATCTGGTTGCATCCATATCATAACTTGTAATTCATTTGTAAATTTGTAGAAGTTGTTTTGTAGTAGCATTATCTCTTTGTGATTGTTTGTAAGTAATAGTTGATCTAGTTATTCATCTAAGTTGTGATAGTTTAAGGTTGTGAAGTAGAAGTGAAAGTAGTATGATGTGAAGAAACTAAGGTGTGAAGAGTTATGAGTTGTGTTGTGAAGTCGATGAAAGTAGTGAAGAAGTGTGAAGGGACTTTGAGAAACTTGTAGTCCTAAGAAAAACGACATTTGTCCCATCATTGACATCTGAAATTTGGAGCTCATTTCTTTGGAAAATATGTGACACGCATTATGATCTGTTGAGGCAAAAATGATGTCATCTACGTATATTTGAACAAGTAGAATATGTTTGCCTGATTTGCGTGTGAATAACGTTGGATCCACGGCACCCTTGAAGAAATTGTTGGCCAAAAGGAACTTTGATAGTGTGTCATACCACGCCCTTGGTGCCTGCTTTAGCCCATAAAGAGCCTTCTTCAGACGATAAACGTGAGTAGGATTATCCTGGTCTTCAAATCCTTCAGGCTGACTGACAAAGACTTCTTCTTGAAGATCACCATTCAGAAAAGCAGTTTTGACATCCATCTGGTAGATGATCATATTCTTGGTTGCAGCATTGGCAATGAATATTCTGATGGCCTCTATCCGTGCAACTGGAGCAAACGATTCTTCAAAATCAATACCTTCCTCCTGACGATATCCCTTTGCAACTAACCGAGCTTTGTTTTTCAGTACATCACCATATTCATCAAGCTTCACTTTGTAGATCCACTTGAGAGCGATAACCATAACATAGATTGGGCGAGGTACTAATTCCCATACTTCAAGTCGATCAAATTCGTGAATTTCATCTTGCATGGCTTGAAACCAGCAGTCTTCTATCACGGCCATTTTGAAGTTCTTGGGTTCGACTTTGGACAGTTCAGTATGGAAACAGCACCACAAAGCATCGGATGCTAACTGTTTTCTGGTAGATACAGGACGAGAGGGATTGCCAACGATGTTATCCAGAGGATGATCTTTGGTCCATCTTCTGAGATGATCTGGTGGGTAATTAACTTGGGTAGGTTCTGCTGAATTAACATTCCCAGATGATGATTGTGCCGAACCTGGATCTCCAGTTACAAGGTTATGTGAAGGATGAAGAACATCGTGATTGATTGGGGTATCTTCGTGAGTGGGTTCTTCTGCAATTTCTTGATGTTGGACTGGATGATGTATATCGGATGTTGACGATGAAGCACTTGTCGACGGTGCATCTGGAGCAATCGTTGTAGACAAAGATGTACCTGGTGGAACAACGTGAGCGGTAATTTCAGTAGCAGAAGGTACTGGTTCATTGACTCGAGATTGTTCAAGGTGTTCATCAAACATTGGTTGAAATAACATCTCCAGCTCTTTATCGGTTGGAGCGAGCCCTGATTTGAGTTGTCCAGGGGTCATCATGATAGGCTCGGGTCCTGAACTGATGCGTACAGGAGCCATTGACTGATGCATCTCATCGAATGTGACGTGAATTGTTTCCATTAATCGACGAGTTCTCTTGTTGTAGATTCTATAGCCCTTCCTGCTAGGAGCATACCCAACGAAAATCCCAATGTCAGCTTTGGCTTGAAATTTTCCTAGATTTTCGCTATCATTTGTAGGATAGCACAGAGCACCAAACACTCGGATAAAATGTAAGATTAAGCTTCTTTTATGTACAAGCTTATAGGGGTTTTGTTGGTGACGAGTATGAATTTAGGGATCGGTTCTGGGTGTAACAAGCCAGTAGCTACCGCTTCAGCCATAGAAACATAGGCGCTTTTGAGAATATCATCATTGTACGTGCTGCTTCCACAAGTGTACGATTACGTCTTTCGACAACGCCATTTTGTTGAGGAGTTCTAGGAACAGACTTTTGATGAAATATGCCAACACCTTCATAGTATTCAGACATCACTTGGTTGACGAATTCCGTTCCATTATCTGTGCGGATGAATCTGACTGTTTTGTTGAGACCAAGCTGTATTTGCTTAAGAAAGTTAATGACAATTTACTGGGTTTCATCTTTGACATCAAGACACTTTTCCCATGCTGAATTTGAATGTATACACGATGACTTTAAGATGTATTTCTTCCATTTAATACTCTGGACTCTCATGGACCACACAGATCCATGTGAAGGGTATGGAGAACTTCCATATTTGTATTTTCAGATTTTGGAGCTGGGTGGGAGAAACTTCTTTCTTTTCCAAGTGACAGCTGAGCAAATATGAGATTTTTAAACTAAATCTGGAAGGACCTCTAACAAGATCTTTTCGAGCAGATCATGTATCATGCAAAGTTTAAATGGTTAAACGAAGATGCACAACCATGATTTGGACTTGGAAGCTTTGGACAGCAAGCTTATCAAAAGAAGACTTCATCTTATCATCAATCGGATATCGTGTTTCAAATTGGTGCTTCGACTACCTTTAAGGATGTATGTAACCCTTAATTATCACGAACAAAGCAAAGTATGCTTTTGAAGGCAACTTCAAGATCAGAATCCAAAATTGACCTACAGAGAATAGATGTGTCCAAGTCCCTCCACGTAGTATTCTCTTGTGATCACACTGCTAACCTTAACATTAATTTTTTTTTCCCCCTCATAATATGATAGCCTCTAAGTGATTCATTCGATCTGACTGAACCGATGAAATACTTTTTCTACAAAATTCATTGAGCTTTGAAAGATTCCCCGTCATATGTTTTGATATGCCTGAGTCTAGGTACAAAGCCATGACAAGTACGGATCTCGCATTTGAAACAGTCGAGTTTGGAGAGTTGGAATTCCGGTTCCCCAATTTTTGTTGGGGTATGTTGTTAGAATATAGAGTAGATTCATTTCACATAATGCTTAGTTAAATCCACATTTCGCCTAAGGCTAACTTTATTTCCTGTGGGTCTCATTGATAACCTACAATCAAAGTTTTACTTAAGGACGAGTTCTTTCTGTGGGTCTCATTGATAAACAATATTTGTAAATAAGCTTTTCCCGGTTGCTTTTCCAAACCGCATTGGTCTTGTATAAACTCGTTATCAGACAGTCTGCCTTTTGGTTTCCAGATCCTGCTTCCCTTTTTACAAAGACATTTTTAACAGTGGAGGTAGAATTCACAGAATTCAAGTTATTATACAAACACACATTTCATGCCTTGCAAAGTTTAAACGTTTGTTACAGTTTTGCACACAGATTCAGAATTTGAATTATTACAACAGATTAGAGCTAATGCCTAGAATCCAACCCGATTCACTTTTGTCCAAACTGACCTTATTTAATCCTTAGGTGTACTTCTACTTCACTTCTTTATCTCCTTTCTTAGCAGGTAGGATCCTATTTACTTTGTATTGCTTCTAGGCTTTGATACGCTTGCTTCAGTGGTAATCAGTTACTCCTGTAGAGGGAATCACAAGGTTATTAGTCTGTTGAAACTTTTGGTGCCTTCGTGTTTCGTGTGTTGCTAGAGGAAGTTCTGGTTATCACTAAAGTACTTGGTTTTTCCTAGTAAAGGGGTAGAGGGAGCCTTGTTATCGCTTTCACTTGATACTTTTTGGCATAGTGCCAATCACATATCTATAACAATTCCTGAGTAGCTTAAGTATTTGGCAAGCATAGTTAAGTGTATTTATTCCAGTGGTATAATTACTCTGCTTCTTCTACAATCTCCCTAATGTTTCCAACCACTTCTCCTTAAGATGGCTGATATAAGTTTAAATGAGCACTCCTAGTGTTCTTAAGGTATGAGGGTTTGGGTTAACGTTAATGGAATTTACATGCAAGGAGCTAAGAACTTTTGGTTGGACAGAGTCACTAGTGAAACAAGAATCCTTGCTCCGCAATTAAGCTTTTGACTTCTCAATTTCATCTAACCATGGTAGATGTCTTTTCACTTGTGTGAGCACGCGTAATCTTAATTGAGTCATACAATTCCTTGTAATGTTGTTTGACCTTTTCTAGTTCTACTCTAACGCAATCATTTTGTTCAATAAGAGCAGTGACATCTTTAGCATTATAAGGCTCACAACTTCTGTCATTCACATTAGCGACTAGATCTTTCAAGTGTCTAATCACGTTGTCTTTTTCATGAATTGATGGTCGAGGAATTTCTTGATCTTAAAGGAATGAGTTAAGTTTGGAGCTTCCTGCACTGTGTGTGATTTGTTATTATCAAAACTTTCTTGAAGATGTTGATACTTTAATTGCAAATTTAGGATTCCCCTTTAAGTTTCTGAATTTGTTTTGATCATCATGAACTTTTGTCCTTGTCAGCTTCAGATCTAAAAACAGTGACTTTTTTCTCATCATACAGCTGTTGAGTCCACAATACTTTAACAATCAGATTCTCATTTTCAATGAGAAGGTTTTTCTTTTCAATTTCAGCACATTGCTTGTCTATAGTATTCTTGTCCACTTCGTTATTCATTTGATCAAAAATTTCTTCCATTTCTTTAATTCTTTAAAGAGGGATGTTTGAACTCCAACAAAGTGTTCTTTAAGAGTTTTGAAAAATGGAATAACTTCAGTGAGGTAACATCTTTTTCATGTTTGCTCAAACCTCTTTTACCCCTCATGTAATACCCTGATTGGGGGTGTTCTAGTTTTGCAATTTTGTCAAAATCGTAAAAAAGTTGTGTGAGTACATAAGATTAATCTTCACTGACTTTTAGTTGGACAGAATTCTAGTGACAAGCTTGACAGGAGTATTGGTGTGGATTACACTGTCAATGGTTGAAATTGGTTTTGGAGTAAGGTCTCAGCCTTTTTCCTGTGGTTGTAATCTATGGACTCCAAATATCTGTTCTGGCGTCAAGTATTTCTTATTGGGTGCTAAGGTTGCAGAAAGTTTTCTTTTATAAACATCGAGTAATCGGGGGGAGGGGGCAATCCTAACTTTGTTTTCCATACATAGAGGGCTTTGCATTTTCAACAACATTCTATTCCTAGTTATCTCAGCTAACTCAAGCGTATCCTCTGAGTCATGTATGATAGTGGGTGTATGATTGGTAGTGACCAGAAACATGACCATTATACAGAGCAGACTGAGTTACTTGACCCGAGCGAGGACATAAGTATTTTTGTAGCTATTGCTTACCATGTGCTTTTCATCATAAAATGATTTTGGTTTACATAACATGTGAACTGTTTGAACAGACTGATCCTGTTTGTATAATCTATCTTTCAATCTTATCGTTTAGCTTCTTATGTCCAAAAATTCTCATGGATTTGTACTTCCTTTATTTATAAATCCTTTTTCAAGAGTGTTACTTCTTCCTGTCTTGACTGATAATGGTCAAACGGTAGAACTAAGGAGTATTATGCTGAATTGAAGTTCAGATTTTTAAGACGTTCCTTTCTATTTCGGTCTGAGAAATTTTTCTCATTTGTTCACATCATTTTTCGTTCTCTATCAGTTAATTCAAACTTGCCCATTTTTCATACTCCACGACCAGTTCCTATATCTCGAAGATCCTGAGGTCACTGAGTCATTAACTACCCTGTTCTGGTTATTGCTAATCTACATTTGTACACCATGTTCAAGCAATTTCATCAGAATTGAAATCCAATGCATCATTCGCACAGAAAAGATACATCTCTTTTGAGCACATGATCCTTTGTTGTCTTCCATATACTGATCATACGAAACAATATTACTACTTACTACGTATAGTCAGTCATCGGAGTCAACAACGTAGTTGTGTTGATCAATCGGTTTGCATATTGTGTACTTCATGATATCATCTAAATGATTTAACAAGGTACTCTTGATCATGTACCTCAGAAGGAGTATTTGAGATATCGATGTCCCGCTTCATTGTAGATTCATCTATCCGATGTGAGATTTGTCTTTGAACATGGCCTTGTGTGATGGATCCCTCGTCAACATCAGAGTCGAATGCATCACATTCATCAGCTTCAAAGACATGGTCCACATTGAGTGCCAAATCGTTCCGGGTGAATCATCCACATCATCATTCAACGTTGGTAACCTGGATCTCCTGCAAGAAACAAACGACTGCTTTAACCCCCCCCCCCCCCCCCCCCCCCCCCCCCCCCCCCCCCCCCCCACCCCCCCCCCCCCCCCCCCCCCATTTCTTCATCCCATTACTGCACCAACTCTCCTGGGCTTGCTTTATTGTATCTTGTCCTTGAAGTAGTATGATCTTGAAGTCGCTTTGGGCCATTGGACATTTCTCGTGCTATGTGCCCTGTCCGTTACAGTAGTAGCACCTTGATGGGTTCGCTAGACAGGATTAATAATGCCTCCTCTGTTTTGACCTCCTACATTCCCAGCTACAACATTTCCCTCTTAGCATTGTTTCTCTGAAATGGTCTCCTTGATTATTCGGAATTGTATCTTTCCACGGGACATCTTGAACCACATCCTTTCCCGTCTTGAACCATAGCTTTGTTCCTTGCATTAGACGACGCTATAAGGTGATTGTTGTTTGAAGGAAGATGTTGATTTGTACGATTGAGTGAGGACGGGCAGTGAGTTGGTTTAACTTTCAATCAACGTTATCTGTGAGAAACTTCCTGAGTCCATTGAAGTTGTCAGAAGGATTATGGTTATGTTGTGGATGAGGAGACTTGGATGATTGTGTTGTATGTACTGCCTGAACTGAGGCGTCCGACCTCTAGTGCCAACGGATCATTATTTGGTTGACTGAACCTTTCCATCATAATTTTGTTCTCATTCGCATGCACCTCATGTTGCTTTAAGTAGGCATACAACAGAGCTAGTTTGACTTTTCAAACCTCTGTTTAGTTTGAACTTCGTTATGAATTCTTCTCCAATCAGGTAACATGGTAGTTCACATATTTGAAGTTAAGCTGCATCTGGGCATGTTCATCTTGTTGTTTTCTCATGTCATTAATGAGCTTAGTAAAACTATGTAGTATCTGATTGGTTTCTCCTTTGATTTGAGGAAAGTGGTTCAAATCATCGTATACTGGATTCCCTGTCATCCTTTTGTTAACTCATGAACCTTCCAGACTCATCTTCACAGTTTTCCCAAATGTACTTCAAGGCGTCAGTATTGGGATTGATGAGTGAGTAGATGGTCCTTTGGTATAACCTGAAGTAGGTTATTGGATTGCACGAATGTCAGCTTTTACTTTCCTTTTCTTCACCTGAAAGGTCGATAAGGAATCTAGCACGTACGGACCTTGTTGAACTGCACCCTCAGTTCCTCCAGTAATAACATACTGAGACCATTCCCATAGAATGGTCACCTTCTTTAATGGATTCATATATTCTCGCCCTTTATCCTTTCCTAGACAGTACAGACGTATACGTTGTTGCTAAGATTTAAAGTCTGTTCTATCAAGCATTGGTGGGCGTGTATCAGAACCGGCACACTGGATGTCTTCTTGCATACTAGACATCTTGTATTATAATGATATGATATGTTTTGATCGATCAATGATTAGTGAGTGTACGTTAAAGAGGTGTTGAGTTACGTATGACGTATTTGTTTAGTGATATTAAATCCAGAGTGTGAAAATATTTTCAAATATCTAGACAGAAGCTCAACTCGTCGCCAGAGGATACCTACAACGATGCAAAGAAATAAGGCAACTCCGCCGGTGGAATTTTAAGCAACTCGCGAACACACTCGTGGCAAGCAACCCGCGAGAAGAAGAATATCACAAACCGCCGTCTATATTTTAATCAAACCGCCATTGAGTTTACAAACCGCCAGAGTTTCCTTTAGATATTTGCTATTAAAATATTCAACCCGCTGATAACCTATTCAAACCGCTGGTAAACAAACCGCTGGTAAGCAACTCGCTGGTAAGCCAAACTCGCTGGTAGCACAAACCGCTGGTAAAGCAACCTTTGCTGCTAGTAACAACTCGCCTCTTGAGCAACTCGCCAACTATGCAACCCGACGTGAGTCAGAGGAGTTTGGTAAACCTACTTAATATAATATTATATTTCAGCAAACCGCCGTGAAGAAATTTGCGCAACTTCCACGATGTACAATGGTACTTTTATCACACTAAAATTACCTTAAATCACCCTTTTGAACGTTTTTGCTTTGATTTCTTTTTGCACAACACAGTACCATAAGGTAATAGCTACTAGAAACACCCAAACTTTATCAATACAAACAACAAAATTTGGAGATCTTCAAAAAATGAGCTAGGTGCCTTCAAATGTACACTTTTCGATTTAAATCAAGCAAGAACTGCTTAAAGTGCTTATTTGTTACCTATATTTGCTTATTTATGCTTTATCATGATGTTTAGTGCTTATCTTGCTTAGTTGTTAGTTTAAAAATAGTTTGTGTCACTTTCTTAGTTAGTACTGGTAGTATGTTAGTTAATACGTTAGACTGATTTAGTTATTTACAGTGCTTATTCTTGATTGAAGTTGCTTTATAGTGTCCTTATTTGTGATTTCTGATTAATCTGTTTTTTAAACAATCTAGGTTCAAATCGCTTAAAATAAAAAGAAAAATCAAATTTTTGAAAATTAAAGGGTGTTTGGAACAAGCAGTACTAACCCATAGTTAGTACTGCTGGTTCTATTTTTGGGGAATTTTTTTTTTAAAGCTAGCAATATAATAAGCTTGCTCAGTACTAAACTCCAAGTTAGTACCGGTAGTTATAATGTTAGTAACTGTTGGTTCAATTATTTTGCTTATTAGCTTATCATTTATGCTTTATTTAAGATTCTTAGCTTTTTAGAGTAGATTAAACCCACTTTTCCCTTTACTGTCATTAGTAGAGCTTACTTAGTATTTGGCCTTATCAAAGCATTTTATAGTTCTATCAGTTTGTAGTCTTTAGCGTATTTGCCATTTTAAGTTTAGTTCTAGTTGCTTATTCTTATGCCTGAGGGCTTTTTAGAGGTAGTTAATATCTGTTTTAACCTATTGCCTTATTCTTGTTTCTTTGTGTTTTGATAAGGCTCCGTAGTACTAACTCAAAGCTAGCATACTAACTCAAAGCTAGCAGTACTAACGCCAGTTAGTACTGTGATAGTAATACTGTAAGTACTGTTGTTAGTACTGCTGAAGATTTCTCCTGCTTACTAGTTTTATTGCTTGCTTTGTGAATTTGCTATTTAGAGTTAGTTTAGCTTATTTGATGTGTCTTCAGCTTATCTGAGCTTATTTGTGTATTAGTATAAAAGTTTAGTGTTTTTACATTTTCTTCCGCATTCTATGCTTGCTACTAGCTTATTTTCCTTGTTATCTTTCGTGCATTTGCTTATATAGTTTAGTGCCAAATCATTTCCTTGTCAAATCTCAAAACTTCGATATCAATTCGTCATTTCGATTTTCCATTCATAGACTCGTTGGGGACATAACGACCCTGGAGATACTCTATACTACTTCGGTTTCATAATTTTGTGGATTTGGATAATTTTGTTACTATATTTATATCTATCTATATTTATCTTTATATAAATAGGGGTAAGAATCCGTGAGTCTAATTTTGGCACCGCTGCCGGGGAGGTGAAAACGTTTATCGTTACGTTTTGGCAATTTGTGTTTGAATCTTTGAATTATTCTTTCTTTCTATAAATATAAAAAGTATAAAAATATTTTTCATTTTCTTTTAATTAGTATAATTATCATATAAATCCAAAATACAATTTTATATATATATAAAAACATTGTCTTATCCAAGAAATAAAATTATAAATTGGTAAATACAAAATTATAATATTTCAATTGAGGTATTATCATAATAACATCCGTGTGAACTTGTGGTTCCCACTCGAACAAATGCTTTAAAAACTTGCCCTTTGTGTCTCTTACGACGACGGCTCACCTTGAAGATTAAACAAACTATAAAAATGGGTATAAGGAGGGTTGTTTCCAAGGAACTACGACACGAAAGGAGAAAACTAAGCTTCGCGGCTATTCCTAATCATCACCGTCTCACATTGTGCGTTTTATCTTTTTGAGAGCTTACCGTGAAGTAAGTAGATTATTGTTGAAGTTGTTACTCATTGTCTCGGTAAATACATTGTGAATAATTTATTGAAATAACCAAAAAAAAAAACTTAGTTGTAAATTTTCTTTTTATCTTTCTATTTTGTGAATGCGCACTCGTTCGCAAGCCCATAAACGTCGGACAACAACAAGTCCGACAACTTCTGTTGAAATCACCCATCTGAGACAACAAATAACAATCCTACCATTGTTACGATGGTCACGTATTATCGTACTATGCGCAATTACTCGAAGCACCCACCAAGGGTTACGAGGATGCGATCGTTATGTTCCTCGAATTTACAGCGATCAACTTTGAGATCAAGCTGGTCATACTTAATTTGTTCAAAACAAGCAAATTTTTCTAGACATGATAAAGAAGGACCAACATGCTCACATCGATATTTCAACAGTTCACTTCTACGAGAAGTTCACCGAAACGTCCCGAGTACGTCGGTTAAGCTTATGCTTTTACCATTTTCCCTCGAGGAGCCGACCGGATTTGGCTTGAAAAAGAACCCCACCTCGAATCGATTCTCTTCTTGGGATGATCTTGTCTCGAATTCATTAACATATTCTTCCCTCCTCTTATAATGACAAATCTTCGAAATGAAATCTCGAGATTTACAACTAAAACTTTGTGAAACGTTTTTCGAGGCATGGACCGCTTTCAATGGTTCTTCTTAGTAGGATTCATGCTTCATGGGTTTTCAGCATTGCATCAACTCGATTCATTATTCATAATCCATAAATCGATTGATCTAGATTCATTGATATGTCTGCTGCGGGTGGTAACTTTATGGATAAATATGCCTCGAGATGCATAAAAATCATCGAGAGCAAGTCATATGTTCGTCAATTCACGATGCAAGGACCATTGTTTCCAAAGTGAGTACTAGCGTCTGCCTACCCCAGCAATTTCATCCGTTGTTGCTGAGCTGTAAGATAATGGTTAGAGCATTGATACTCGATAAGAAAACCAAACTCCAGCTCCAGCTCCTATAAAATAGCAGTCGAGCAAAAGGTCAATGTAACTTGCGGGTGGGGTCAGTCTTACCATAAATTTGTCCAGCGATCCGATAGGCAACTTTAACGTGACAATATCTAAGAATAAGTGTCACAAGCCGCCGCAGTTAACTACAACAAAAAGGGAATGCCAATTACGACCTCAGATGTTGCAAAACCAAATTCGACCTCACAGGTTTTCCTCCTATGCAAAACCATCAAAACAACAACAAAATCGGGGATCAATTTCACCAAAATCGGCGAACAATTTTAACCATATAGGGGGTAATAACTTTCAATCAGGACAAAGTTACCTACCAGATTAATAAAACCCCACTTTTTCAAGCTCCCCTTTTCAAGCTACAGTTCCACGCACCAGTGTGTCTCATAGCCGATTTTGATAACTCGTCTATGCTAATGGACGCGGTTAAGCAAATTCAAATGGGCAAATCTAACGGACTTGATCATCTAATTCGTAAAATAGCTAATACCGCTTCTACTTTGGGCTCGGTTCTCTTCCAAGCAACACCATTGCTAAACCGAATGGTGATGTGAAGCAATCACTACTCGAAACGGTGTTAATGGACCTCAAATTCTTCTCCTCTAAAGAAAAGGGAATATGAACCGAGGTGACAAAGGATACGGTGCAACCAAGCACCGAAAACATCCAACCTTCGGTGGTCTAAACTAATGACCAAATTGGTAAGCCCATTGTTGCTTCAAAGACTAAACCAACATTGCCTTATCCTTCAAGGGCCAACAAAGAAAAGCTTCATGAAAAAGACGATCTTCTAGCTTCAAAATTTTGGAGATTTTTCGGACTCTCCATTGTAAGTCTAAGGTGTCGCGGACGCTCTCCTACACATGCCCAAATTTGCACCAATATTTAGAAAGCTCCTCAATGACAAAGATAAAATAATTGAGTTAACAAAGACACCGGTAAACGAGAATTGCTCGGCGGTTATCCTAAAAACGTTTCTCGAGAAACTTGGAGACCCCGGTAGATTTCTTATACCATGTGATTTTCCGGAGATGAATGAATGCTTAGCCTTGGCCGATCTCGGTGCAAGCATCAACCTAATGCCTCTCTTCATGTGAAGAACTAAGTCTCCCAGCATTTGACCAAAAACTCGAATGCATACTTGAATCTTGCCGACCCGAACGATTTCTACTCCGACGGCATCGCCGAGGTGTTTTTGTTGAAAGTTAAGACGTTTTTCTTCCTGCCGATTTTGTGGTCGTTGATTACGTTGCCGATCCTCGGGTTCCCCTAATCTTAGGAAGACCTTTCTTGAGGACGGCACGTGCCTTGATCGACGTTCATGGTGAACAAATGACCCTTAGACATGATGACCAATCCGTGACCTTCAAAGTTGGTGATACAAAGACTTTCTCATATAATATCATTGAAACGGTTAACCGAGTCGATGTTATTGACATTGCTTGTGAAGAATATGTTCAAGAAGTACTTGAAAATTCTGAAAGTGGCAATCCCACTTCTACTTCGGACCTTATGATCGATTCTCGCTCTCCATCTTTCACTCCCTTCGGAGGAAGTGATTTTCTAATGAGAGATCGATGAATGTTCTTCGAACATGATGATTCATACCTCTAGGTGTTTGACGGCATCTATGATTCTAAAGGAGATACTGTTTTACCATGAGGATTGTTTAATTGTGATCAATAGTGACCTAAATGTCCCTCCGTCACCAGTTTGTGAACTTAATGTGCCTGAAAAGATTAAATCTTCATGTGAAGATCCTCCCAACCTTGAACTCAAAGATTTACCATCCCATCTTGAGTATGCGTTTTTGGAGGTTGATGACAAATTACCGTCATAAATCGCTAAAAAACTGAAGATGAGATAAAACCGCCTTGATCTAGGTTCTTAAGTCTCACAACACTGCCTTAGCTTGGAAGATTTCTGATATTAAGCGGGATAGATCCACAGTTTTGCACCATAAATTTTGATGGAGGAAAAATGCAAACCCGTAGATCAACTTCAGAGAAGAGTTAACACCCAAAATTATGAGGTTATTAAGCATAGAGTTTCAAACTTCTTGGTGCAGGGTTGATTTACCCTAGTCTCTGTCTGGTCTCCCCCCCCCCCCACCCCCCCCCCCCCACTGGGTAAAGCCCGGTTATTGTGTCCCTCTAAGAAAGGGAGGCCATAACCATGGTGAAAAAGAAGAAAAATAAGTTACATAACCTACTAGGTTGGTTACGGGATGGCGAGTTTGCATCGATTACCAAAAACTTAATGATGCAACTCGTAAAGTCCATTTCCCGTTGCCATTTATGGATCAGATGCCTTGGAAAGATTAGCCAGAAATGGAGTTACTATTGCTTTTTGACGGATTCTCTGGTACTTTCAGATCTTCCCGATTGACACTCTTGATCGAGAGTAGACCTCCTTCACTGCACTTTCTGAGACAATATTTTCCTATCCGTCGCATGCTTTTGGTTATTGCAATGAACCGGGCACGTTCCAAAGTGTATGGTTTGCAATCTTTAACAATATGATTGAGAAAAACCATGGAAGGTCTTCATGATGACTTCTTGGTTTTCGGTGAACAAATTCTTTCTCCTCTTGCCTCTTACCATTTAGACAAAATGCTCAAACGTGTGAAGAAACCAATCTTGTGCTAATGGGAAAAATTGCACTTTATGGTCAAGGAAGGAATTAGTACTTGGCATATGATTTCTAAGTCCCGGGATTGAGGTGATAAATCAAAAGTGATGTCATGTTGGCAAAATTCCCTTCATCCACTTACCGTGAAGGGTATTCAAGTTTTGCTCGGACACGACCGGATTCTACAGATGATTTATTCAGGATTTTTCAAAATCGCACGGCCTATGACCACCTCCTTGAAAAGTAAACTTGATTTTCTTCTCGAAGGATGAATCGAAGCGTATTTGAACCCTTAAGATGAAGTTAACCCAGGCTCCAATTCTAGTGCTCCGATTGGGACTTACCCTTTGAAATCATGTGTGATGCAACAGTGATTTTGCTGTTGGGGCTGTCCTAGGGCAAACATAAGACCAAGCTACTTCCAAGCGATACACTATGCGAGCATAAAGCTATGCCCGAGGCTCAAGCACATACAACTACAACGGAAAAAGAATTTCACTTGCCGTAGTGTATGCTTTCAAGAAAATTCTGTGCCATATCTTGTTTCTTGTCCAAAGCATAGTGTATACGGACCATTCGCTCTCAAGTACCTGATGCTAAGAGGATGTCTATGCCAAAATTGCTCCGGTGGATTTTGCTGCTCGCCAAGAATTGATGTCGTTATTCGTGATAAAAAAAGGTAGCAGAAAACTCGCCGCCGACCACCTTTCTAGGACTTGAAAATGCCCCATCAAGTGAGACTCGAGGAAAAGGGAAATTACGGAAAAACATTCCTTCTCGGACACTTGGGCTGGTTTACTTTCGTAGTGATGATAATGCCCCGATGGTTTGCGATTTTGCAAACTACCATGCGGGGTTTTTGAGATCCATAAGAATGTCGTACCAGCAGAAAAGAAAGTTTTTCCAATAGGACGTAACACACTACTTTTGGACGACCCCCTTCTTGTTTAAGATATGTGCGGATCAAGTGATCTGGCGGTGTGTGCACGGCAAGGAAGCTTTCGACATCCTCGAAGCTTGCCATAATGGACCCACGGGGGGACATCATGGTGCAAATCTCACTGCCAAAAAGGTCTTTGATGCCGGTTTCTTCTGGGCACACTGATCTACAAGGTTGCCAGACTTTGTCACCCGGTGTGACACTTGTCAACCGTCTAGGCAAAATTTCGCAAACGTGATGAGATGCAACAAAACTCTATCCCAGTCTGCGATATCTTTGACATTTGGGGCATTGAATTTTATGGCCGTTACTGTCTTCAAAAGGGAAACAAATATATTTGTGGCTGTCGATTACTTGTCAAATTGGGTTGAAGCGAAGCGCTCCCCCCAACGACGCCAATGTCTGTTTGCAAATTTCTCAAATCTCTCTTCGCCAGATTCGGTGCCCCTCGTGCAATCATAAGTGATCGTGGAACACATTTTTGCAATGACCAATTTTCAAAAGTCATGCTTAAATACGGAGTCACTCATCGTCTCTACACCGAGTATCACCACAAACAGTGGGCAGTTGAGGTATCCAATCGTGGCTGAAAAGAATTCTTGAAAGGTCCGTGGGTGATGAATCGTGCCTACTTCGGTCGGATAAATTAGATGACGCCTCTTTGGGCCTTCGCACAGGCTTACAAAATACCATCGGGTGCACTCTGTACAAGATTGTTATGGCAAAAGGCATGTCATCTACCGGTTGAGTTGGAGCACAAAGCTGCACAAAGCTTACTGGGCCCTTAAGCATACCAACTTTGATATCAAAACCGCAGGTGATCATAGGAAAGTTCAACTCAATGAACTTCGTGATCATGCCTACGAGAACTCTTTAATCTACAAAGAGAAAACAAAGAGAATCCATGACTCCAAGATCAAAAACCGTGTTTTCAACGTCGGTGATCGAGTCCTCCTCTTTAACTCTAGATTAAAGATTTTCTCGGGCAAGCTTAAGACCCGCTGGAGTGGACCATTCACTGTAACCCAAGTTTTTCCATATGGCACCATCGAGTTATCCCAAAACTCCAGGCCAAATTTCAAAGTGAATGGTCATCGTTTAAAGCACTACTTTGGAGGGGACGTACCACAATTGGTAGTCCCAGATCTCCACACATTCCCCATGAACCAATAAATTCAAGTGACGGGTCAAGCATAGCGACCTTAAACAAGCGCTTCGTGGGAGGCACCCCATGCTTATCGTAGTATTGTGTAAAAATGAATAAGTGTTTTCTTGTTGTGTGGAGGCTCGCCTCTTCCATTACCCGTGTTTCGTGTTTGTGTTGTTAATTGTCCAGGATTGCCCGGATTGTGAAGACTCTCGTGCTCTCAGTTTTGTCTTTCATCCACAAGAGTTTCACATCCTCAGCTTCATTTTGGGAATCCAGTATCCAAATCTAATCGACTAACGTTTTATCTTTTGGCACACTTAATAAACGGCCTTAGATTTACGTAGGTGCCCCTTTCAAAACATCGAGGACGATGTTTAGTTCTAGTATGGGGGGATCTTCGATTTGATTTTGCCTGCAGCCATTGTTGTCACGTAATCCCGTTTTTACCACCAAATTTTTGCAAAAATACCAAAAAATGAAAAAAAATTTAAAAATTTTCAAAAATAAAATAAGTGTTTTGTCACAGTTTCGACTTTCCTAATGGGTAGAATGAGAATAATTTTTGACTCGATCGGGCGTGTTGAGCCCTAGCTAGTTCCTCAATTGTAGGCTAAGCTTTCACGAGGTGAAGAACAAGAAGTGATAGAGTTAAATATAAGTTTATGTGCTAAGCAAGATTCTTCTAAAACTTATATGAGTAACTTGTGGCTTTTTCTCCCATTAGCTTTTAATCCACCTAATCATACGTGCTCATTTCAATTCAACTAAGTCAATCGATGTTTTTAGAAAAAGTTTCAAATTTGTAACTTGATTCTTTAAAGCGAAGTTTTTTCTGTTCTTAGTAATTTGAAAGTTTAAATGCCAAAGAAGCATGAATGAAATATGAATGCAAAAATGCATGAATATTGAAATTATGCCAATGAAGCATACATTTGAGTATATGGAGCAAGTAAAAGATGTGTCGTGATATCCCACTCCGCTAACCACGAGGTGGGGGTTCAAACTAAGACATCTTTACTTCTAGGGATTTGGTGTGTTGTGATATCTCACCAGGAAGCGAGGTCTAGGTGAGGGTTCAAACTAAGACACCTATCCTTAGCCATATTAGGAAGAAGGTGTTGATGTGATTTCCCACTACGCTAGCAACGGGGTGGGTTTTCAAACTAAGAACACCGGTCGTTGGTTGTGATATCCTGCCAGGGAGCGAGGCCTAGGTAGGTGTTCAAACTAAGCAACGCATTCCTAGCTTTAAGAACTTATGATTATGATGATAAAGATGTTGCAAAAAGTTCTACAGTTAAATTTTCGTTCTTTAAAATCACGTTTACTAGGTCCTAATAAGTGTTGCTTTGTGTCGTGATTTCATTCTTGAATTACGAATATGGAAATAAGTTGATCTATGGTTAAGTGAATGAGTTACACACATTTAATCATATATTCCATGTTGGGGGTTATAGTTCACAAGTACATAAGTATGAGTGCTTAACATTTAGACTTATATTGTACATACATGATCTTGTTTCAATTGGCTTGGTTGGTTCTAGTGAAAAATGGGGCGATGGAATTTTACCGTCAGGACTTCCGTAGATCTATTCTATGGGACGGCTTCTCATTCTATGATCCCAAATGTGATAAATAAAGGAAGTTCAAAACAGGTAGTTAAGGAAAAGAAATAGAAAAAATCCAATAATATTTGGGATAGTTAGTGTTACATAGCAAAAATGGTGAAACGGGACTTGTCGAAGCTATTACTTCTTTAGTTCCCCTTGACGAAGACTTTTGCTACTTTTAAAAGGCAATTAGTGAGGGGGATTGAGTTTCTTAGTTTTCGTTTATTATTTTCTTTTTAACATTGCGTGAGGACACGGCAATACCTTAGTATGGGGGATTTTGGTTGGTGCTTTCATTACACAAACCTTTTTCCATTCTAAGCGGACTTAAACGACTAAAAACGTACCAATAATTCATTGTAATTGGTTGTTTTGCATCTTGTATTGTGCAGGAAACGGATAATTCAAGAAAAGGAACAAAAGAAGTCAAAAACAACAAATCAAAGTACCTCAGGGTGGAAAGGGCAAGCAAAAGTCAAGACAATGAAGAAAGAAAAATACAACTTGAGGGGCCGTAAAATGCCAAACCTCAAGTTGTATTTCAAAGTACCATGTTGAGAGACTATAATTTGTCAAATTCCGGTAGGGATTACATTTAAGTTATATAACTTTAGGGGACCAAAAAAAATTTCTGCAACTCCAAAAAAAAAGTCTTCTTTCCCGCCCCCAAAAAACCCAGTTACAACTTGTGTGTCCTCCCATACTTCTTCCCTGCAAAACCACTCCTCACCCTAGCCAAAATCATTTCATCTACCCCTACTTACCCCCCCCCCCAGTTGTATAAATGCCTGTTGCATCCCTCTCCTTCCCCAAAGTATTCGATGGCTGAGAATTGCCTCCAATAGAAGTACAAATGAAATAAAAGGCTAGGATTTGTTGTAGAAACCCCCACACACAACAAGCACACTTCATTTTGCTCTACAAAGAAGCACAAGCTGCAAGTCCAAGACTTCGGCTATAAATAGATCTTTTTGTAAGCCTTTGAGGCATCTTAGTCTAATCTAGTTTTCATTTTTTAAGATAACTTAGCTTATTTACAGTTTTTACTTTCAGCTTTGTAACACTTTCAAGTTTAATGCAAATTTAAGTTTTTAAGTCAATTTACAATACCAGTGTTAAGTTTCTTAATCATATTGTTTTGTGTTCAAAAAGCTACTCCACCACAAGCTTACTAATTAAGCGGTTTCATAAAAGTAAAAATAAAAGGTTAAATAGTTAAGAGTAAAATCACAAAAATCACTCTCAAATATACCACAGCTTATGTTATGGATGATAAGCCAGTTCTGGATGGGCTTATGGACACTACTAGCTTGTTTTATGCAAGCTAGAGCTTGTAGATTCATTGTTTGACCCTGTTTTGAGCAAGGGTGTTGTAAGTCTCTCTTTTTCTTATTGTTCTTATTTTCTGCAGAACTGTTTTAGTGCTTATTTTGCTTTGTTGTTAGTTTAAAAATAGTTTGTATTACTTTCTTAGTTAGCACTGTTAATTCATTTGATAAAACTGTTAGTATTGAGTTAACACTGCTAGGCCATTTCAGCTTATTTAAGTGCTTATTCTTAATTAAAATTGCTTATAAGTGTCTTAATTTGTTAATAGATAATCTGTTTTTAATTAGTTTGAAAGAAAAATGATTTTTAAGGGGTATTTTCAACTAGCAGTACTAACCTGTAGTTAGTACTGCTAGTTCATTTTTAGAACAGTACTAACTTAAAGCTACCAGTACTAACTCCAAGTTAATACTGGTAGTTAGTACTGTTAATACTGGTAGTTCATTTTAGCTTATCAGCTTATTATTTCTGCTTATTGAAGATTTCCTTAGCTTTTTAGAGTAGATTAAACCATTTTCCTTTACTGTCTTTAGGAGTAAGCTTATTTAAGCTTATTCTCCTTTTCAAAGTATTTTCAAGTGTTCATCAGTTTTAGCTTTCTAGCTTATTTATCATTATAATCTATTCTGGTTGCTTATTCTTATGCCTGAATGCTTATTATGGGTAGTTAAACTTCTGTTTTAAGCTTGTTTGCTGATTTATTGTCTCTTTGTGTTTTATTAGCCTAGCAGTACTAACCTAAGCCTACCAGTACTAACTTATAACTAGCAGTACTAACTTCAAGTTAGTACTGGTAGTTAATACTGGTAGTACTATTGTTAGTACTGTTGAGTTTTTCTTGCTTAATTTAGCTTAATTGCTTTTTGATTTTGCTTATTTAGAGTCAGCTTAGCTCATTTGATTTGCCTTAAGCTTATTTGAGCCTCTTTATGTCTTAGTGTAAAAGTTAAGTGTTTTTACCATTTCTAGCTTTTATTTTTGTTCCAGCTTATTTTCTTTGCTTATTTTTATGTGCATTTGCTTATTAGTTTTAGCATCAAATCATTCCTTGTCATATTCAAACACCAATCATCAATCGTCTTGCGATTTTCCATCTCCAGCCTCGTTGGGACATAACGACCCGGGAACACTCTATACTGCTTCCGGTTTTCTTGTCTCGAGGTGTTTTGCTACCTTCGTTGTGTATTTATATATGTTTACGTGTCTTTACTCACATAAATACAGGGGTTGAGTTCGCGCGAGGGTCCAGTCATATAAAACTTTAAAAAACTATGATTAAACTTGCTGAAGGAAACCTTGTATAAGTATCCAGCGCTATCATAACACCCTCATCATCCACGCTTTGTCAGAATTGGTTGCTCTCGCTCATCTCCTTTATATAGACTCACGCAGCTCTCCGTCTCTGCATTCTGTGACAGATGAACGACACCATGATACTTTATGGTTGTGTCGTTCGCTCTCTCGTCACAAGAGATGATAGCTCTTAAGGCACTAAAATTAGCAGTCTCACTCCAGTATAGACTCAGGCACGATGAGAAGCGAACATCTCATCAGCACCAGATATACCTCCTTCTTCACTAATGTGTGACCATTTATTGAGAAGTTCGATTTGTGGGCAATTAGTATGTGTCTTTGTAGAAAGTACGATAGCTAGGACATGCCATATCATAGCTCTCAGAAATAACGATCTTGCTAACACGCTATATACCAAAATACCTTGTTGTGTACTAATGTGATACATGTACTTATTTATATATACTGTTAGGTTGTCGTTGCCCCCACTAAAAGTGTTGATAGTTACCTACTTTCTGTTACCCAAAGACCACCCCGCGCCCCCCCCCTCCCCCCAGACCATCTATCGGATCGCTCGTATTGCGTAAAATCATTCCTACAAACCACCTTTTATTACTGGCCATAGAAAACCTAAATAAACTCCTTGAAGGTTAAAATCATCAGATGTGACAATGGAACTGAGTTTAAAAATAATGACATGAATCAGTTCTGTGGGATGAAAGGGATTAAGAGGGAATTTAGTGTTGCCAGAACTCCACAACAAAATGGAGTTACTGAAAGAAAGAATAGGATACTAATAGAGGCAGCTAGGACTATGCTAGCAGATTCATTTTTACCTACTACATTTTGGGCTGCTCTAATCATTTTTAGTACTGCTTGTTATGTTTTTGAATAAGGGTTTTATTGATCAAAACTCACAACAAGAACCTATGAACTACATACATGGTAGACCACCTAGTATAAGTTTTATGAGACCTTTGGGTGGTTTAAGACTATTTTAATACCTTAGGATCCCCTAGGCTAAATTTGTGAGAAAGGCTGATGTGGTTGGATACTCTATAAATAGCAAGGCTTTTAGGTTATTTAACACTAGAACTAGGAAGGTAGAGGAGAACCTGCACATAAATTTTCTTGAAAACAAACCCAATGTTGCAAGGAGTAGTCCAAAATGGCTCTTTGATATTGATTCATTGACAAAATCTATCAATTATGAGACAGTTACTGCAGGAAATCAAACTAATGGTGATGCATGTATATAGACAAATGTTAATGCAGGGCAAGCTGGACAGGAGAAAGCATCTGATCATGAATACATACTACTACTACTCATGCTTTCTAATTCTCCACTCTCTTCAAATACTTAGAGCACAGATGATAAGGATGCTGATGAGGTACCAGACAAAGGAGATGATGATGTAAGTCAAAGAAATGGTCAAGAAAAGGAAGGAAGAGCTTCAAATAAAGAAGATGACCAGCATGTGCAAGATTTCAGAGCTGAATTGGATAGTTTGCTTGTTCAACAGAAAGAAGGTTATGCTAACAACACTAACAGAGATAGTACTGCTAGTCCATCTGTTAGTACTGCTAGGCCAAGTATTAATACTGCTAGTGAAAATATTAATACTGGTAGTCCAAATATTAATACTGCTAGTCCTATTCCTAATGATTCAAGTATGCAATCTTTGGAAAACACTGGCATATTTGATGATGCCTATGATGATAGAGAAGTGGGTGCAGAGGCTGACCTTAACAACTTGGAAACCACCATGAATGTCAGTCCTATTCCCACAACCAGAATTCACAAGGATCATCCTAAAGACCAGATCATTGGAGACATAAATTCAGCTACTCAAACAAGGAGGATGACCAAGATTTCTGAAGAACATGCTATGGTCAGTTACATCAAAAAGCAGAGGAGAACAAATCACAAAGATTATCAAAACTGCCTATTTGCCTGTTTTCTCTCACAAATAGAACCCAAGAAGGTGATTCAAGCTTTGACAGATCCAAGCTGGATAGAAGCAATGCAAGAGGAGCTTCTGCAATTTAAACTTCAAAAGGTTTGGACTCTAGTGGATTTTCCTAAAGGTAAGAGGCCTATTGGAACTAAGTAGGTGTATAGAAACAAGAATGATGAGAGAGGAATTGTAGTTAGAAACAAGGCAAGACTGGTTGCGCAAGGTTACACCCAAGAAGAAGTGCTCATGTTGTTAGGATAGAAGCAATCAAGTTATTTTTGGCCTATGCATCATTTATGAGATTTATTGTGTACCAGATGGATGTAAAGAGTGCCTTTTTATATGGTACTATTGAAGAGGAAGTGTATGTGTGCCAACCTCCTGG
>BQNB010010171.1:8657-84715 GCA_026074375.1 Tanacetum coccineum
GACTATTTCATGTTTTCACACAGTAACTTTGTGATGCACCTAACTAGATATTTGCCTTTCCATTTCTATTTTTGGTTCAAAATCACCGGTACAAAATATTTAATTTAACACTTATTTCCTCACAATATTGTGACACACAAACTGAAAATTAGTTGACACACAACTCGAAAGTGGAAAAGTAATTAGATCTACTTGCGAATCACTTGACACACGAACCGAAAACTAGTTGACACACTCCTCGAAAGCGGAAAATTAATTGGATCTACTCCCAAATCGCTTGACACACGAACCGAAAATTAGTTGACACACTACTCGAAAGCGGAAAATTAATTGGATCTACTTCCAAATCGCTTGACACACGGAAAATTAATTGGATCTACTTCAAAATTCAAAAGGGTATTTATGTCAAACTCATTTTCCTTTACTATTTTTATAAATTTAATATTTATCTTGATTTCCTGCTTCGAGGATTTGACAAATGAGTTTTGAAGTTTGACTTTTTGTATTTTTTAAGTTTTTTTTATAATTTATTAATTTAACTAGAATTTAATAAAAAAATCGTTTTCGTTTTGCTTTTGCATATGTGTTTTTCCCTTTTACACTTCGTTACGTCTTTTTATATAATCAATCATATCCATTTTTTTGTGTTAACTACGAAATTTGAGGACAATAAGAATATTGGTACGCCTTTTTTCTTACGAAAAAAAACTTTCGTGATATATTGAGACACATGCACATGTATTTATATTTTAAAATGGCATCTTTTAAAATCTACACTTCCAAATTTTTAGAAAACTAAAATGCAAAAGTATACCTCAAACATTGCATTTTTAATTAGTTTGTACATTGAGAATAAAACAAAAAAAACCACAAAGTGTGCATTTATGCACAAGTACATTCTTGGCCATGACATACGTATACATATGTGTTCATCGGCATGCGTATGTGTATTCGCGTTACTAGTCCTTGTTGACTTCATCCTATACAATCTTCATCGTCTTTATCATCTTAATCAACCCAGTAAAATCGTAAACGAAATAAAAGTTGCATATGTGCATTCGGTTTCATCTATCCATGTGCACTTATATGTACGCATTTTCTTTCGGTTAGATGCACTTGTATTTCATGTATGCACTTGTGTACTTACACCTTTAGCATGATCAAATTCTCACTAGCAAGCATTTACGTTGTTCTCGTCTTGAGGTCTGCACTTATATATCTTCGTCATAATTTGAGGACATTATCTACATCTTCATCTCTTCTCATAAGACTTTCAAAATATTCACACCTAAAAACAAAAGTCATAGTCATATTCATATTCAAATTAGAACAAAATGTTGACTTCTTATAATACAACAAATTTGTTTGATATATATAGTAATTAAAAGAAGAATAAAAGAAAGAGTGGCCACATCTCTTTCAAACTGAAACTCACGAGCCACAAAATTTGGACTATCACTATTTTCGTAACACTATCATAGAAATATACATGTGTATTACCTTCTTTTCGAGACCATAAATGAACTACGAACCTTTGTGTTTCTTCCTGTGTTTCTTTCTGTGTTTCTTCCTGTTTCGGTAACGCTTTTCGAGACCATGAACGAACTATGTTCCTTCCAGTTACGGTAACAACTTACGCACCTTTGTTACGAAACATTTCGAGACCCTGAACGATCTAACCGATCTTTAAATCGAGATGGTGAAACAAGACCATGACTGAGGGAGTAGGAAAGTTAGTGGCGGCGGCTAGGTTTTTGAGATGTGAAGAAGACAGTGGGTGGGAAGTTTTTAGGGAAAAGGTGGAAATAAGTTTAGAGAAATAACTGGTGTTAGTTATTATTAAGGATGATGCAAAATTACTTAAACACCCTTTTATCTTTTTTGAAATGTAATATGAAGTTTCATTTTATTACATTTATGCCCCTTTTTTTAATAGCCATTGATTGGGAAAAATAGTGGTCAGATTGGTTTCTCGCAGTTCTAGCTATTTATTTGGTATGAAAATATAACCTCACAAGCATAGATATATATATATATATATATATATAGTTATAGTTATAAGTTATTTTATATTTTTTATAGATTTATTATTGGGATTTTCTTTGCAGAACCACGTTTTTGTACAAAACCTACAGAATCAGCCTTTTTACTTCTAATAATGCATGATGTACATCATATCAATGCATAATGTAATTTTTGTAATTAAGTGAAAGATTAAATAAAGCTAAAAGGGTATTTTCGGAATTTAACAATAGTTTTTTCTAAAAACCGTCCCACCTTTTTAGACATTATTCAAGGTATATCAGTTAATATCCATTTCTCTCATATAGCTTCTACTCCATTCTTACTCACCTTTCAGATTCATAGTTTGCTTGCTTCGACTCACAATCACCGCCTATCAATCGACACCCTCACTTCGAATGATTGGTGAAATCGACACTCCAAACCTTTGATATGTGAAACCGGCACCCTTAACTGCCATTTTTTCCGTTGGCCGCGGTTGGAGGAGGATGACGAAGCGGCGGCGACTGGGATGTCGATCTGCTATCCTTTCCAGGTGTTCGATGGTGGTTTTTGGTTTGGATTTGTTAGGTTTCGGAGGCTGTATTATGGCGGGTTGATCCAATATTCGATTAAAGACACTATTAGATCCATGGTCAACAATAACTCATTAACTGTTTCCATGATCCGTCAATTCATTTCAAGGTACTGTTAGTCTTGAATAATGGGGTCTTATTTTTAAATAGATGAAAAGATGACTTAATGGGATCTGTTTAATTTGTTTTAAAGGCTACGAAAATAGGATCTGTTCAATGGGATGGTTAAAATAAATTGTGGTTGTCTTTTTAAAATAGTACCAGCAAATAGGTAGTTTGTGTACAATAAATGCTTTTTAAAAACATGAGTTATTGAATTCTGATATTGTGATCATACCGATAGCAGGGTACTTTGGAGAATTTAGGCTTTTAAGAGACTCAATGAAGGAATTTGTCGCTGATGTGGCATTTTTTGCAGGAAGGGCAGTGAGGGTAATTGGTGTGTACGGTTTGGTGCTTTTGTAGCGTAAAGTAGATATTGCGGTTTGGTTGTCAATTGCCACAATGGTGTCCATGAAAGGAGAAATTGCCATCAAGTACTTGCCAGATTTCTGGTCTGCAGTTAAAAGGGCGTTTGTGGTTTGGCCTGGAGCGATATAGATTGTATCTGTTTTGAATGGCTTTACGTAACAAGCGTCAACTTCAACGACCGTGAATTTATGATTTTCAATCTTGAAAAAGAATTCTTCATTTAGCGCAGCGTTGATTATACGTAGTAAGTATTATTTTTTTCCGGCTTCAGCGTTGATTATACGTAGTAAGTATTATATGGACATTTACTGGATACTAATATCTCGCTAGTAAGTTTATATATTTGTCCTAAAGCTAAAAACGTAACTCTCTATGACTGTGATACATGGTGTTTGGATTAGCGTAAAATATCATACAATTGAATATAGTAATGAGTATTGAACATTGGTGTTTGGATATGGGTAAAAGTGAAAGTGTCAAACAATTGATAATGAATGAATATTGAACATGGGTGTTTGGATATCTTTAACTAAGGTGTGTTTGAATATATTCAACAGTGCACATATGTGTTTTAGCACAATTTGGTTTGTTTACCTGTATGTTTAGATCTTCGAATGTAATAAAAAGTTTCATTTATTATCACACGTTGGGTTGTTTAACTTTATGTTTAGATTTTTGATAGTTGGTGAGTGTGTGTTTAAAAACAATAGTTAGTAAATATGAAGTTTTGGTTAAACATTCGGTTAACGTGTACCTATTAGGTCTATGGAGAAGCCGAAGGAACCAATGTAAAGCGGAATATGAAGTTGACCAGGAGGAAAAAGATGCAAAGATGCGTCTAGTAGGAATGGTAAGTATTTATGCATACATGTACATGGTTGTTTGCATATATGTTTATGGATGTATGAAGTTCTGTATATATGTCTCTAGAAGTGCTTACATGTAATGTATGTGCAGAAAATAAACCTGAGAATATTAAGCAACATTAGCTAAAATTTGTTATGATGGGTAAATTTGTTTCACAGTCATGGTTTGAATGTGATACATGGAAACACATATATATTTGCTCCAATAGGTTTTTTTATGTAATTTTAAATGCATACATAGCTGTTAATAAGTCCTTTTATAGAAATAACGAAAATACTATTAACCACAGTCAATGGGTCGATTGGGTCAACCAAATATGTTAGGACATGTCATAAATAGAATAATTCACATAACATCTATGTAAATTCTAAATAAACGTCTGATCATTATAAGAAAGGCATATCATGTACGACTCGTTGGATATGTGTTTCCATTTGATCGGTTTCGACCCATAACACATGTTTTTGAAACATGCACATATGTTTTTTCGAAGAGTGCACACATGTTTTTGAACAACATGGATATAATTAGATTTATATTTCTAATGTATTTCATTTGATATCAAATTTTGTTTATGTATTTATGTTTTTGGTTTGTTATTTGTATTTAAAATGTATTTCATTTGATACCGATTTTTGTCTATATTTTATGTAATTACCATATTAAGTTAAAAAAAAGCCAGTGGCGTCAAGTTCGTGAAAGATCCATGTTGTAAATTTTTACATAAAGGCCATCCATTGCCTGACCTCGACGAGGTACAGTTATCTTTTCATTATTCTCTTGTTTATATTTTTCTATACACAAACAGTGACTGGATCCGTTGCCAGACCTCGACGAGGTACGGTTATCTTTTCATTCTTCTCTTACTGACATAGCTAGTTCATTTAATATCATAAATAAAAACCAACGTAATTTATTCAGTTCAACTTCTATATTAAATGGAGGACGCATTTGCTTGATATGTTCCTCATGTATATAGTATTTACATTTTTAACATTTTAAAGTCAATAGGATTTTATTTAAATCAATGTATTAGTCTAAGATTGCAAATGTCAACTTTTTATGTTCAGATTTTAAGTAACCAGACAGATTCATGTGTTAGTTTAGAGTAAGTACAAAGTCAATTATCTGATGACACAGTACTAGATGTGCATGTAGTTGTCGTTGTGTGTGCGACTTTAGATTATCGTCAGCTAGCGTAATTAAGAACAACGCACAACGTGAACTATGTTGTGTGTCTGAGGTAAGGCTATGTAGAGTAATAGAATATTGTGTAGTACTTATTTTGCGTTAGGCGATCTCAGAGAGACTCTTTTTGGGCCTTTTTTTTTGGGCTTTATGTTTTGAGCCGCTAGGCCGTGCGCGTGCAACACTTCTAGTAAGTTTATGGGGTTACGCATTAGGAAACAGTCGGCCCATCATCTTAAATTTATACCCACTAAGAAAGGTTTCAAAGACACCATTTTATTCCATGCGGAAGCGGAAAACGTCCTTCTCTTTGGGCACATCAAAATCTAGGGTTGTGAGGGTCGCGCGCCGTCTAGACATTATAAGCTCAATTAGTGTCTATAATATGAGCCAGATTGACAATTAAGTCTAGATCTTATATTGTGCGGTGTAGTCCGATAAGGGTGATAATCATGATTGGACGTATTGTTTACACAGCATCTCTATAAGTAGAAGTTTATAGTAGGTATAAAAACACACGCGGGAAGAATTATGCCTGAATGTCCGTCCACACGAACTAAAGCAAGAACAGTATTTAACGCCCCCATATGCTCCTCTCGCATATGTGTCCATAGTATACACATACAACCTCTAGTTCAACAATCGACGCTCTACCCACAACCCATAGAGATACCACTGCCCCCCTATCACCCTCCCCCACAAACCCCCACTCTCCCTCCCAAACCAATATCCAATTACTGTCTCCCCCCCCCACCCCTCATATACCCAAACTTAACCTTAAACCCAACCCCCCCCTCTCACCCTCTCTCCCTAACACTCCCCAAAACATACACACCCATAACCCACACTTCCTTTAATGGGCCCCAAACACTCCTCCCCCCCACCCCACTCCCATCCACCCAACACCCCCCCAACCCCTCCCCCCCCCCCCCCCCCCCCCCCCCCCCCCCCCCCCCCCCTCCCCCCCAACTAATGAATACATAGAGACCGAAAAAAGTATAAATAAAGACCTTGAAGAAATTCTAACGCACAGGTAAATCAGTACAATAGATGATAGCCTAGCTATAGCTAAAACCTCCCCCTAACACTCAACCAGCAGTGGGGGAAAAGTGAGAACGGCCTCGCAGCCCGTAGATGACGACACCTGCTGTGGAACTCGATTGATTAGATCTATAATCCATTACCCTAGTAGTCAGCCCCAGTAACTTCACTGCTTAGTATGATTATGTGTTACGACTATAAGCGAGCTACTCATAGAACTGTTCATTTAGTTCATAACATGTTTCTTCTCACTTAAGCAGCGATCAAATCTTATCTCATCTATTTGAAGTTTGATGTAAATGATGTGTATTTAATCAAAAAAAAATAAGAGTTTTATCTTTATTTAAGTTATGGCGTATAGAATATTAAACCTTAAAAAACATCCACCAGCCTTTCATTAGTTTTTAGAATTATAAAATTTAATTATAAAACACTATCACCTTTATTTTAAAAAATTACTAGTATCGCCCAAAATTACCGCAAAATCATTTATGATACATAAATTACACCATCTGTGTTTTCTTTCGTTTTATCGAATTGCACTGATAAATTATCTTATCAAATAGAGTGAGCACTTTCATTTAAGGAGCATTCTTTTTTATCGCGTGTAGTATTTGTTTAGTATATCACGTGTGACAGTTATTATTTTCTGTTTTATCTTCATGATGATATAGGCCATAGTTAGTATTTGTATTTGTAAATTTGCAGCTAATCTGTAAACTTAGAACTCCACTTCCACATGCTCCTCTCGTCAACACTCGGCGCCCTCACTACAAATGCTCTCTGTAACTAAGGAACTTCATACAACGGAAGTGATGGCAATGCCCCCCCCCCCCCCCCCCCCCCCCCCCCCCCCCCCCCCCCACCCCCCCCCCCCCATGTACTAAGCTAATTCTCACATCCCTCCCTCTCACTCCTCTCTCACACCACACACACCACTACCCCCCCCCACCCCCACCCCCCCCCCCCCCCCCCCCCCCCCCCCCCCCCCCCCCCCCCCCCCCAACCCCCCCCCCCCCCCCCCCCCCCCGCCCCCCCCCCCCCCCCCCCCCCCCTTCCTATAAAAGACAACACCATCAGACACACCCAGTATCCACAAAGGGTAAGTTATGAAATAGCGGACCTCACGAAATGCCAGTACTAATAGCAAGTTATTTGTTATTCAACTCTAGTGTTATAGGAAGTTCGTAAATGAATTCGAGTGGAATTGTGCACTAGATCATCCTTTCAGTCTTATCTCGAAACGCATAACGTTGTCATTATTATGTTATCACTTGTGTAGAGATGTTAAAGAGCTGATAGACATAGTGTGTGGGTGGAGGCTGTGTCGTGGGGAGGAATCTATGTGTACATGATAGTAGCATTGACATAGACTGAGGCTGATAAATTGATATGGTCATAAGTAACAAGACAGAGTCTACAACTTGATAAGCCCTCCAGCCCGCTACTGGCAGTCTCGCCCCATCCCGCCCGTAAATCAGCGGTTATCTATCCTTCCAAATCCCCCCACCGCCCCCGCCACTCCTGACTCTCATGTCGCAACACCTGTCTCGACCTTAGACTTTAAGAAAGATAATAGGACACTATTTATCAACTATAAAAGTTCAATAGAACGCGATAAGTAGCTATTGCCTATAGCACATAATTATTTTTTGTTTTTCATGATTAGTTGGTAAATATTGGTCATTAGCAAAATTGTATTAAGGGAGGTCCTGCCACCAAAGACCGCTTTCCTTAACGGAATAAATATAAGGACTGATTGATGTGTTTTATTGTGTCCTACAACCAGAGAGGTTTGTCAAAAGTGCTATAAGTATTCCTAAATAAGAGGGTGCCATATGCTTCATATTCGGCCATTTGTTGACATTTAGAGACTAAAGCTTGACTCTGTAGATGGAATCCTTTTGATCTTCATTGAGAAAGTCACCACAGTTTGAGATTTTCTAGAAGCGCAATAGATGTATGTCCTGTTGACATATATATCAAAGTCGATAGTGGATGTGTTGTGAGATCTCTTCTGGGTATTATACTGTTGGATTGTATAATACTACTCCATAACGAATATGATATCCCAACCGTTACTAAAGTGCGTTTAGACAAGATATTGGTTTGGGAAATTGTTTTTTCGCTATGAAGAATTGGTGAGTTATGCTAATCATATGTCCCTTGCGTATAAAGATTTACTAGAGATTAGACTATTGATGTCTTTTAGGACTTAAGGTTTGTCACGATACTTAGATAAATTGTTGAAAAGATTGTAAATGGTAGGAATTCTAATGTTTTGAAAGGGTTTTTATATTTCTTACCCTTTATATATCCATGTGCATAATAGATTTAAGCAGTGATCTCGTTGTCTTGAAAATGAATGATGAACTGGGACAAAATGAGTTGATGTCCACTAATTATTTGCTTCTGTGCTCATAGACGCGATATTTGATATGCTCATAGACGATGTACAAGGGTCCTGACTGTCTCCTTTGCTTGAGCATGGTGTAGTTTGGGAGTGGTGGTTTGAGCATCAGCAGCAATCCCTGCGCGCATAGTGTATTTTGCGATCATGTGTAAAGACCATTTCTTATAGCTATTTAAAAAATATGTAGAAGACGTGGTTTCTTGGTTTATGTGTGTGAGAAAAGGAAACTAAGAGTTGACTTGGTTAATTTGTGATGCAAGTTAGCAAACAGACAAAGATGATTTTAGTATTAGTCTACAGATCTGGTTTGCGGTGTATTCTTATCTTGAATGGGGTGAGCATTGTGGTGACATGGAAAAACAGTACAAAGCAAGATTACAGTGGCAGAACTCCACATGCGGAGTCTGAGTATATTACAGCTTGTGAGGCTTCAAAGGAAGCTATCTGGATGAAGAATTTCTTTGTAGATTTTGGAGTTGTTCCAACAGTACAAGACCCCGTTGAAATATTCCTGTGTATAATGTAGAGTGCCAGTCTCCCTTGACTAACGACCTGAAGATAGAGATAGTAAAGTCAAAGCCATTATTGACAGAAAATGTACCATTTTGTTCGATAGCAATAGATGGCAGAAGGACAGTATGATTGAGGTTTGGGGAACCCCCCCCTTCACCGCATCAGAGTTGGGGATATATTTCATTGCTGGATCCATTCACTAAAGGCATTCGAGCTTAATAGTCCAAACAACTGATGTATACCCCCCCCCCCACCCCCCCCCCCCCCCCCCCACCCCCCCCCCCCCTCGCCCCCCCCCCCTCCCCCCCTGGAGATCCTTATTAAAAAGAGTGAAAATAAAGTTTTAGTATAGTTAGTGATTGAAAATTCGATAAACATTATAAACTAATTTGCATGATTTTGTAATAGGATTTGGTGCATTAATAGTTAATGAGAAGATTTATATATATTGAAAGTGTTCTACCTATTATTATAAATGGTCTAATTAGTTGTGTGTACTTTTTTTGCATGTATTAAGTATAACACTTCTCTGGTCTCATTAGTTTATTTCAATTCCTCCCTCTAGTCGTTTCATGCTATAAATGGTTAGCATGATTTATTGTAGTGACTTGTATTTAAGACTGTCATGTGTGTGTCAGGTTGAATGCTACGGAGATTAAGTTCATAGACATAGAGAATGGCTTTTTCTTTTTTGTGTTTTGCTAATCTTATGAGATAACTTAATGTGAGTTAAGTTAGATAGGAGAAAACCATAAGCCACTAGAGATGTTACATCAATGGGATTTTTGTTTTGAATAATTTCTATAAGTAGATTCTCAAAGACTGATAATCTGCTCTTCTATTATAGATAAAATGGAGTTGCTATCGAGAGTCTAGTTTTTCATGTCTGATTTTCTTGTAGGGGGTGCCTTTTAACGTGCGCATAAATGTCCCCCAGCCCCCCCCCCCACCGCGGTGATTAGGTGTCGCGTGGGTGGTCTGGTTGGGGGGTCGTGCGTTGGTTGGCTTTGGGGAGGGGGGTCCACGGGCGCCAGGTGTTTGGGTTTGGACACTGTGTGATTGTGGGACATGTAGGTGGTGTAAGGTGACAGGAAAGCGGGCCTAGGGGCCTAGCCGGTGACTCTGTTAGGGGTTGTGTTGCAGTTGGCAAGAGGCAGATAATGTCACTTAGTGACAGGAAATCGAGAAAGACATAGATGTTGACCTCGCTAATAGCAAAACTCTTGTTGTACGGGAAGTATCCAACTTATATGCGTTTTGGGTAGGGGCGAAACTACTGCCCCATGAATTGATGGCAGTCGCTTAATCTCCTGGGCTTGACTCTCAAAACATGATTTAAGCAGTTTAACACCTTTTCCATAGGAAGACACCACCCCTACTGCTTATAATAATTTCACTTGCCCAGAATCCACCCCCCCCACCCCCACCCCAGATAACTAATTCATCTCAAAAACCTAAAGCCCTTATGGATGACTATTGGAATTAGTTGTCTTTACAAGTTGCCACCCACTACAAGTTACCTCAACAGCCCTCACCCCTACGTCTACCCCAAAAATTTACCTCCCGCCGTACCCCCCCATGAAGCTACCCCTCACCACCCCTAACAACTCCATCCACTTTTCCCCCCCCTTCTTACTGCACCCCAAAATTATTAACCTCCCTCCAACGAAGGCGCGGAAATGTTTTTGGGGAATGTCCCACCATCGCCCCCGCAAGGATGGGACACAAGCCAAGCCCCCCTTCTCTTTTGGATATAAGATGAGCTCTCGCGCGCTGCCTAGGTCCTTGATCATTTCAATTTCTAACTATTTTTCTTACTCCTTGTAGAGTCCTATTCGTATTGAGCCGTTGCTCCTTAGGAGTGTCGATACATCTAAATCACAATTAACTATTGTTAGGTGAGCCACTTAGGAGGTACGTCACTTTGGGTACCGCGCTCCAAGTGGGATTCGGGAGTGGTTTAAGTGGACACTCTCCCCACTTTGGATCTGTGGTGGGGGGTGGGGCGTGGTCTTTTTGGTCGACACTGTCGGGTCGCGTTTCTGAAGTGGGTGGCACACGCCCATCCGAGTTTGATTCTCACACGGATCTAATAGATTCCTTTATTTATTTATTTAATCCGATATACAAAAAAATACACGTATTCTGATGGTCTTATAGAATTCGTCATGTAACTACTCTCATTTGCGGGGGGTTTCGTCCATAAAAGATGCCTCCACTGGCTAATACATCTACAAACCTAAGGCGATGGGGTTTTGTGTAATCCTAAAGGGATAGAGGGCGCTCGGACGCCAACGTCTCACCTCCACATCACCCCCCCTAGAACAAACCACCCCCACACCCGCATGAGCATAGATCCCCACACCATACCCGTGCGCTACTCGTGCACCCCCCCACCCCCCCCTCCTCGCCACGCGACGCCTTTCCACTACGCCAAATTTACGACGGCCTAGCACACCCTAGCTCTATTCATAGACTGTGCGCTACCCCCCAACACTCCTATCACCCATAACCCCTACCCTCCCCCCCCCACCCCCTCCGCGTCCCCAGCTCCCTCCATGCACCACCATCTGCGCGTCTCCCTGTTCTCGTCCCCCCCACCCCCCCCCCACTCCCCCACACCACCCACCCTATCCTCAAACACCTCCCCCCTATTCCCCACCAAAAACCAATCCCCAATAAAACCCCCAATCACCAACCCTCACGCACACACCCCACACATATTCAATCCTAACCATCAACGCATTATACCGATAGCTAACCAATTACCACGAAACCCAGACCAACACACACCCCCCCCATATGCCGCCCATCCCCCCCACACACAGTGGGGGTCAACGCCTCCCTTGTGGGGAAAGTTTTAAAATTGCTGGTACCCCCCATACCACAAATAAATGGTCGTCTCAGGTGGTGTGGTTATGTATTATTACTTTGTGTAGTTTGTGGAGTATAGAATTGGGGGATTGAGAATGGAGTGTTTTGAGGCAAGCTGATAGCAGGTTTTTCAGGGTATAGGAGTTAATCCGCGCCGCGTATATTGGTGGGTTCTTGTATATATGGGTTTAATTGGAATAAAATGTGGTGTTTTGTATTTAGTGTGTTTTATTTTTTGTAGAGAGAAATAGGTAGTTGGATAGATAAATAATAAGTTAAGTAACAAAATAAAGTACAATAATAAATCAATAGAAAAAAGAAAACAATTGAAATGGGACATCCCTTGTTTTTTGAAATATTGGGTTTGTGTCCCGATAACAAAATAGGTTTACATATGTGTGTGGTTGTGTGGTTGTTAGTAAAATTTTATAGAGTGTGTTGTTTGTGGTTGACTGTGGTGTGTGGTTTGAACGTGAATTTTTGAATTTGGTTGTGAAAATGATGTTTTTTTTTGATGGGCGATTGCGATGTTGAAGGATGTGAAGTGGTTTGGTGTTTTGGAGCATTGGAAGATGTTTGGTGTGTTTGTTGTGTGTTTTGTTGTTGGTGGTTTTTTGTTGGGTTTTGTTGTTGTTTTTTGTTTGAGATTTTGTGTTGCGAGGTTGTGGTGGTTGTGTTTGTTGTTGTTGTTTTTGATGGTTGGGTTTGGGATGTGTGGTTGTTGTAGGGTGGGTGAACGAAGAGATGTTGGTTGATGGTAATTTTTGAGCAATTTTGGGTTTTGATGAAGTTTTTTTTGTTGTAGAAACTGTAGGTAGGAAGTGTGTGAGGGTGTAATGACTGTGAGTACGTATTGTTGCTTGCCATTTCGTCCGTCATGATAATCTGTATGGTTATTTGACTAAACTTGGAGAGGCGATCGCAGAGTTGCTAAGTATAGATAGCAAAGCTGACTAAGACAGTGGCTGAGGTTGAGACTGAATAAGGAGAGATCTTCCGTGCAAGTTGTTCACTTGACAATGACATGGGCTGTTGATCTCCTTGTGTTTTGTTTTTGTTTTTGTGATCTTGTTGGTGTTTGGGTGTTTGTTGTATGTGATCCTTGTGTAAAAATGAGATTACTGGTTTTGATTTTGTGTTGTAGAATGTTGTGATGTTGTTGCGGAGTTGAGTTTTGGTCGTCATGTGTGTGATAGCGGGTGTTCCCTTCGTCGTTGCAATGCTACGTTGTCCGTTCGATACGCTATTGTTGATGCGGATTGTTATATGCGTGTGTGTTTTTGATGTTGAGCGATTAATTGAACTGTCGTAGGTGCTAGTTGTGTTGTACCCCTCGTTAATCGGGAGTTTTTGTGGGATGGAAGAAAGATAGGGGTGTGGAAACATCGTGATAGAACAGTATGTGGCTGATGATGTTGGGCAAATTTTGGTGCTTTTGGTGTTTTTGGGTTGTTTGTCGTTTTTGTGGGGATCGATGGCACATATGGGATGTGGCCTATGGATTGGTGAATCTATTTTGGGTTGTGGAATTGCTTCTCATTTTGCGATTTGTTATGGAGCGCGCCTGGATTGTACTTTGTTTGCTCACCTCTTATAATGATTGGTGAACCAATTTGCCAACTCTCGATCACAACCCTGGCTTTTGACCAACCCTGTGGCCTCTCATTCGTCTCCGGCTGACCTCCCCTCCTCCCCCCGCCCCCCCCGCCTCCCCCTCTGCCCTTACCATCCCCCTTCGTTGCTGCGGCCGTCTTCGACACTGCCCATCCCTGATTTCGTCCGCCCCTGACCCGCCCGTCCCACTCCTTCTACGTCGTTTGCTTCGTACGCGCCGACACCCATTGGCGCACTTTAGCGCACTGACCCCGCCCTTGCTCCCCCCCCCTCCCGCATTCCGCTCTGCCCTTTGTTGCCGACTTCCCCCGCCCGAGCTCGCTGCACCACCTCGCATCTTTTTTCCCCTCCATGCTCCTGTCTTGACGGTTTCCCGCTTTGCTGGACAATATAATAAATAAACGGTCATAAATGAACTTTTTACCGGACGGTTCATGAATTGTTCATTGAACGTTCAGTTTATTTACAGCTCTAGAAATGCATATTGATTTGCATTTTGATGAAGTAAATGTCTAAAATTAGTAACTTGTGTAAATTTAATATTTTTAAGATCTTCAAAATCGAAAGGTGTTAAATGTATTATACATAGTAGAAGTAAATATAAGGATAAAAATCAAGATACATAAACTTGATATTTTTAAGATATATTCAATATATGTCTTGGTTTTCAGCAAACCAAATATCCATGATAAGTACATTAAACCCACATAGAAGCATACAGTCACTTACATGTTCTTCCTTGTAGTAAACATTACTCTATAATACAATTCTCAAATGGTCGGTGACACTGTAGCAGATACAGTGTCTGCTACAGTGCTATAGTACCAGGCCAAAAAATTAGCCCAAAATCCGGCCCAAACTAAAAAAAATATATATATAAAACGGACCCTCAACTTTTAACTGTTTACGACTTTTTTACATAAATTTTTAAAAAAATAATAAAAAAGGTCCCTCAAGTTTCTTTTATTCGCAACTTTTTTACATAAATTTTTTAAATAAAAAATATACGGACAGCGGTGGCACTGTAGCAGCTACAGTGCCTGCTACAGTGCTACAGTACCGGCCCAAAAACTAGCCCAAAATTTAGCCCAAACTAAAAAAAAAAATTACAAAACGGACCCTCAACTTTTAACTGTTTACGACTTTTTTACATAAATTTTTAAAAAAATAATAAAAAAGGCCCCTCAAGTTTCTTTTATTCGCAACTTTTTTACATAAATTTTTTAAATAAAAAATATACGGACAGAAATGCTTCTGGACCACGAATAAAATGAGACCAGTATTGATATTTACCAAACCGAAACTTGCACAACAACAATGAAAAAACTTAACTCCCGCGACAACGCGCGGGGTAATTACCCCCTCGTATATAATAAAACCAAGATTGTGTATAAAAAAGATTTGATGCGACTACTAGATTCATGTCTTTCATCCTCTCTTTAAGTCAGCAGGTAATTAGACAATATACTAATTGTGAGATTCATATTTTGTTTTTTTTTTGCATGGGCTCAAGGCTCTTTTTTGGGCTTTTATTTTGGGCTTTATGTTTGAGCCGGTCCATTTAGATTTTTTTTACTTACTCAACATTTGTGGCGTGGGTATAATAACGTGCAACATACAAGTAGGTAATATAAAAAAACACACGCAAAAAGCTATTCGCCAAAAAAAAAAATTAACGCCCCGCAACAACGCACGGGACATAAACTCATATAAGGAAAAAAAATTATTAAACATGATACCGAAAAAATGAACCCGCACTATTAAACATGAGACCGAAAAAAAATTGTACTGCAGTAACGCGCGATTGTCATTTAAGGCACACGGAATCCCATAAAATTATATTTAAAAAACCCGTATAGCCAAAAAAAATAAACCTTTAAACATGAGGCCCAACACATAAGCCCATATAAAAAAACAAACTATTAAACATGAGACCGAAAAAATAAACCCGCACAAAATACAAAAAAAAATAATGTCCCGCAACAACGCGCGAAAAAATTAACGACCCGCAGCAATGCGCGGATAATCCTGCTTGTTATTATTTCTTTGAGAAAAGTTCATTTAGATACAATTTCTTCTCACATAAGGAGCGACAAATCTTTACCATCTATTTGAGTTTGATCTAATGATGTGGATTAATCTAAGATTTAATTTTATTTAATGGATAAGATTAAACCTTAAAAAACATCCACCAGCCTTTCTTACTTTTTTGTTTTTTAATTAAAACACACTTTCACCTTTATTTTTAAAAATTACATATCGCAAAAACCGCAAAACATTAAGATACGTAAATTACACCATCGTGACGAGCATTAAATTATCTTTCAATAGAGGAGCACTTTCAATAGAGGAGCATTTTTATCGGTGTAGTATTTTGTTTGATATATCACGTGTGATATTACACTAATCTGTAACTTAGAACACTTCACATGCTTTCGTAAAACGGGTATAAATGTTTGTATGGAACTTCAACTGACTCATCGTTTTTGGCATTGAAAAATATATATCCTTAGCTTTCCAACCATTTATCATACATAATTTTTGGACCTCCAAATCAAAACAGTTTTTTTTATAGAAGTTCGTAAATATCGAAGAATTTTATTTTTTTATCATCAAACCTACTTGAAGTATCACATGTGATATAACATATTTGTACTTTCGAACACTCAACATGATGTCATGAAATGAGCGTAAGTATTTATGTAAAACATTAAATGGCTCATCATGTTTGACTTTAAAAAATAAACATATTTACCATTATAACCATATATCAAACATAATTTGTGAAAATTAAATTAAAACACTATATTTTCACAAAACTATATTTTAACCCTTTTAATCCTACTAACAGTATAATATCACAAGTGATACATAACATTGATTACATGTTAAGAATTTTAAAAATAACCACAGTTAGTGCCACATTATATTGCTTTATCACATGTGATATTAATTATATGTGAAATACCATGACTAATGTCACATTATATTACTTTATCACATGAGATTTTATTATTATTTATTTATCACTGGTGATACTACAATGTCAGAGGTAATAAATGTTAAGCCACGGGTGAATCTTACTTTATTGAGGTATTGGTATAGGGTTTAGTGGTTAGGGGTTTAGAGGTTTTGGTATAGGGTTTAGTGGTTAGGGGTTTAGGGTTTAAGGTATAGATTTTAAAGTTTATGTAAATATATATATCACTTGTGATATTACACATAGTGGTTTGAGGTTTAGGTTTTTGATATAGGGTAGTGGTTAGGGGTTTAGGGTTTTTGGTATATATTTTAAAGTTTATGTATATATCACTTGTGATATTTGATAGGTTTTCTATTCCCTGACTAGATTAACACGCAGCGAAAATAATAATTAATCTAGGGCTAGAAGGGAACTAAACCCTAAATGATCTAAACCTAATTAACTATAAGCAACTTAAAAGAAAATAAATTAATAAATAAATAAATAAAAGGAAAATACTAACCTTTTGAGAAAATCGAATTTCTCACACGCGGACCACCTTGGTCGAACTTGGAGGCGAGTACCCAAACGAGAGTACCTCTAATGGCTCACACCCACGAACCAAGAGAAACTATTATTCGAACTCCTAGGGTCCCGTCAATACGAAAGACTCTTACAAGGAGTAAGAAATAGATAGTTAGAATTGAATGATGAAGACCTAGGCATGCCCCTCTATTTATATCCAAAAGGAGGGGGTTGGGTTGTCTCCTTGGGGCGATGTGGGACATCCCCCAAAAACATCCCGCGCCTTGTTACGGCGTAACACCAAAAGTGGTTACGCCGTAACCTATTCTTCGAAACCTTTTCTCTTTTACGGTTCACTGAGGGCGACCCAAAAAGGACTCTACTTTTGACGATAGTCTTACCAATTAGTTATGAACTTGGACACTAATTCCAACAGTCTCCCACTTGGACAATTCATCAACTATAATTGGTCTAAGCCTATCCCGATCAACTAAGCAGAGAGTGCCATCCAATGCAACTGCTAAACTCTAAATCATTTTAGAGTCAGCCCTTAGATAAGCGATCAACTATTCCTTTGTTCTACTGATATCGTGTGAACCTGAGACATGGATTTTAATCAATCTCTAGGTTCAACATTATGTTTCTCGATTTCCGATTATTTGACTATATGAGACTACTGAATTGAACACATCAATTTAGTCCCGGCTAGGCCTAGCACATTTAAGTCAACATTTAATCATCGAGGGGCCCATTGATATCGCTTTCCCTTTTAGGCGAAAGGAACAAATAAACTTTGAATACATAGAACTAGTCAACAAATCATGTCATACCTAGAGTATCCTTTATAACCGGCATTTACGCGCAGCGTTTGAACAAACTAAAGTATAACAGACTTGAAAAACTAGAATCTCGATGCATCTCCATTTTAAGAATAGAAGACATTATCATCTTAGAATTACTTGTGATTTTAATCCATGAAGTAATCTCTCTAAGTGCGGGTTTCTCCTATACTTAACTCCCATTAAGTACTCATGAGTGTTGCAGCATTCTCTATGCTATGTCTAATCTCCATAGACAATCTACTAACACTCCATGACAGTCTTAAATCAATACTTACTTCCTTATAGCATGAACGACTGAGGAGGATTGAGTAAACTAAGTACTCAGGAAGTGGTTTCTAAACATGCAAAAATGAAACACAATGACAATTAATAGTAAATGGTAGAACACTTTCATATAAATAAATCTCCATTATTTAATCACCAAATCTATTACAATATCAATCATTGTTTATAATGTTTCGAATTCAAACTAACAACTAAAACTTTATTTTATCTTTCAATCCTATGCTCCAAGCATGTTCATCGTGTTTGGACTTAGCCAATGCCTTTGTGAATGGATCAGCTGAATTATCCTCTGATCGTACGTCTTTCACAATCACGTGTCCTTCTGCTACTTTGCTTCGAACAAAATGGTATTTTCTGTCAATATGCTTTGACTTTCCGTGATCTTTGGGTTCTTTAGTCAAGGCGACTGCACTCTCATTATCACAGAATATTTCAATGGGGTCTTGTACTGTTGGAACAACTCCAAGATCTCCAATGAAATTCTTCATCCAGATAGCTTCCTTTGAAGCCTCACAAGCTGCAATATACTCAGACTCGCATGTGGAGTTTGCCACTGTATCTTGCTTTGAACTTTTCCATGTCACTGCTCCCCCATGCAGCAAGAATATCCAACCAGACTGTGAATGACTATTATCTTTATTTGTTTGCCAACTTGCATCACAATAACCAGTCACTCTAAGTTCTTCTTCTCCACCATAAACTAAGAATATGTCTTTAGTATTTCTTAAATACTTAAGAATATTCTTTACAGCTGTCCAATGACCTTCACCAGGATTCTGCTAATGTCGACTCACTATGCTCAAACCAAAGGAGATATTAGGCCTTGTATACATCATGACATACATGATCGATCCTACAACCAAAACATATGGGACTTGACTTATTCTGTCTAGTTCTTCATCATGTTTTAGGACATAGATCCTTACTAATCTTTATGCCATAATGTAAGGGTATATTCCCTTTCTTAGAATTCTCCATTTTGAATCTTTTCAAAATTTTATCTAATTACGTGTCCTAACTGAGTGCTATAAGACGTTTTGACCTGTCTCTGTAAATCCTAAGAATATATGCTGCATCTCCCAAATCTTTCATAGTGAAACATTTCCCCAACCAGTCTTTTATGTTAATACAAATATTCACGCAAAAATGGTATTTATATTTAATGATCTTCATGTTTTGATAATAACAAATATAATGTCATACTACGTAAAAGTTTACGTAAATAAGTTATTTAGTCGATAGTTTACTTGACGCCGACAAAT
Source organism: Tanacetum coccineum (assembly GCA_026074375.1). NCBI lineage: Eukaryota > Viridiplantae > Streptophyta > Magnoliopsida > Asterales > Asteraceae > Tanacetum > Tanacetum coccineum. The sequence continues at coordinate 28,112 of BQNB010010171.1, forward strand.
CATTTAAGGTATGAATATGACATTATTAAACATAGTTAATGATCAAAGAAAAATATTATTATTTGCATAAATCTTTTCTAATCAAATGATTTAAGTTAACACATGATTAATTATAAGCTAGTTATATTAATCATGTAAGACAAAATAAAATTAACCATAAGTGGAAACAATCTTTCCAAATCTTCCCAAATCTATAAAATCTTTCTTTATTGGTGATAAGAAATATTTTCTTCTAGAAAAATCTATTAAACTAGCTTTAATAAGTACAAAACAATATTTTGTATAGATTTGGGGTTAATCACAAAATGACAAATGTTGTCCCAGCTCTACCTACGGATCCACCAAATACACAGGACGAATCCAGAGTATGGGAGATTCGTGAGTCACACAAATCATTTCCCTAGGACAGATTTGAATTTCAAAAGGTTGCCTAGAAATACCAACCTTAAGCTTTCATTTAAAACAAGTCTTGACAAATATTTTCACACACATATTTTATCTTTTGTATATTCTTTGATCATCATACTTGTTACATAATCCATTACAAGTGATCAACTCATTCTACTCTTTAGTGAAGAACACTCAAGAAGACGTCAAGCTTCAAGTGTTATTAGTTTAGTTGTGTCATCACATTTGTGATAATTATTCATATTGTATATCTTGTGTTGTGTGTATCATATGTGTATGATAGGTTAGTATTTAGGCCATAAAATACATAGTGTGTTAGATTGGTTCTATCTCGAAGTAGAACTCGGTATTTAGCTTAGTATCGGAAAAAGTGTAAGCGACGTGTATGGTTTTCTCCGCCTAAAGGAAGCTTGTTGACATAATGAAGATAACTCTCAAGTTGGGTACTTGGGAGTGGAGTAGGGCGAAGAGGAGCTTCGTAGCCGAACCACTATAAATCATTGTGTCATCGATTTGATCTTTCTTATCTTTACTTGTTTATATTTCGTAGTTTAGTTACTTACTTATTGCATCGCTATCATATACACTTGTGTATATCTCTTGAGTTCACATAAGTCGACAATCTAAGTTTTAATTTTAAAAAGGTAAAAACTATTCAACCCCCCTTCTAGTTTTCACAATTGGTATCAGAAGCCAAGGTCACCCAAGATCTTTAACGTATATTGTACATTAAAGCTTGAATCGATCTATGGATTCGAATAAATATCTAGAAGGGCAATCTATGCAAAGACCACCTCTTTTTGAAAGTGATCATTTTATATATTGGAAAATTAGATTTGAAACTTATGTGAAATCAAAAGATTTAGATCTTTGGCATATTATCTTGAATGGTGATTTCCACGGGTTGCTAGAAACAAAGAAACCCAAGTTTTAGAAATAGTTCCTTTTGAACAACAAGATGATGATCTTAAAAAGAAACTTGCCAAAAATAATAAAGCTAAATGGTTCTTTATAATGCTTTACCTAAAAAGGAATACGAAAGAACTTTTATGTGTAAAACGGCTAAAGACATTTGGCAATCATTGTTAATCACAAATCAAGGTAATAGCCAAGTAAAGGATAATAAAATTGATCCTCTTGTTCAACAATATGAACAATTTACTATCCTTGAAGAAGAATCTATTGATAGCGGTTTTGCTAGATTTAACACTATTATTACTAGTCTTAAAGCTCTTGATGAAGGTTTCTCTAGCAAGAACTATGTTAGGAAGTTTCTTAGGGCTCTACATCCTAAATGGAGAGCAAAGGTCACGACGATTGAAAGATTTGTCATCACTAGCTCTGGACGAGCTTATCGGCAATCTAAAAGTACATGAAGTAGTCATGGAAAAGGATTCCAAAATTTATAGAGGCAAAAAGGAAAGAGTTAAGTCCATTGCCTTGAAAGCTAAGAAAGAGTCTAGTGATGATGAAACTTCAACATCTAAAAGTGATGATGAAACTTCAACATCTGAAAGCGATGACGAAGAATATGATATGGCCGTAAGGAACTTTAAAAAGTTCTTTAGAAGAAAGGGTAAATTTGTTAGGCAACCAAGAGAAGAAAAGAAGTCATTCCGACAAAGAGATGAGAAGAAAGGAAAGAGTTACCAGAAATATTTTAGATGCGGTGATCCAAATCATCTCATTGGCGATTGTCCAAAACCATCTCGCAACAAAGATCAAAAGGTCTTCATTGGAAGTTCTTGGAGTGATAGCAAAAATGACGCCGAAGACAAAACCAACGATGAAACTTGTCTCATGGCTCAATCGTCGAATGAGGTAACTCTTAACTTTTCTCATTATAGTGATAATGCATCTTCTCTTAATAATGATAGTATGCAAATAGAATACGATAGCTTATGTGAAATTAGCTTAAAAATCATTAACAAGAATAAATTTTTGAAAACTAAAAGAGATCTTTTAGAAAAAGAAATTTTAGAATTGAACGAGAAAATTAAGAAACTTGAAAGAAGTAAAGAAGTTGAGATTGCGTGTAAGTCATGTGAGGAACTTAAATCGGAAAATGCCAAACTTAAAGAAACTCAAGTTAAATTTGTTAAATTTGATAAAAGCGCTAATTCACTTAAATAAATGTTAAATAATTAAAAGTCACATAGTTGTAAAATAGGTCTATGATTTGATGATAGTAAAGCGTCAACAAGCGGAACTAAAAACATGAGTTTCGTTGGATTGTCCGCTGATGTCTAGAATATTTGCAACAATGACAAAAGCTTGAGTGAAATTCAACTTGAGCATGAGAAGGAGGATGAATTGGTTGTGGTGGTGGTGAAAGTGGTACATGAATGTAGGCATTGGATGGGTTAGTGTGTGAATCAAGGATGGTGGAGATGTTGTGAAGTTGGTTAATCATTTGATCTCTTAGTGGATTGTATGATGGTGGTGAAGGAGATTGAAGATGAACTCTTGGAGGAAATGGAGGTGAGTCTTTTTGGGAAGAAGGTGATGATTTTAGAGTGGATGTCTCGCGCTTCTGTACTTGTCTTACCGACATTCTTGGTTTTCTAGAGAAGTTTGGATGATTATTTGAGCAAGACATTGGTGGTGAGAGTGAAGATGATAGGGAGAAGAGGTTGGTGATGGTGAGTGGAGAAGGATGGATGAGTTAAATAATGGAAGTAATGTTAGAAAGTGGTAAAGCATGGTTTGAGTGATAAAAGGTTCAAGAGGTGGTTTGGCTAAACAAGAAAGTTCCAGCATTAGGCTATGTATAACAGGGTCAAAGATACATAAAATGAGGTAAACTTAAAATTTTCGTTCCCTTATGTTGGAGGTCCCATATTGTTGGGCGATCCCATATATATTGGGGGGCCGCCGACTCTTTATGGGGGGCATTTTCTAGAGAGAGCAAGATTTTCCAGTTTTTCTTTTTTCTAGTGTTCAGCGATTTTAGTATCTTTCAGATTCAAGAATCAACTAATTTAAGCAAGAATATAAAGTCCTAAATTAATATTCAAATCATTTAGCATATAGTAGCATGATACACATGTCATAGTTCCCAAAGATTAGTTCACATAGAGAGTTGATAGGATGATAAAATTGAAAAGATCATCCAAGTCACATGCAATAGTCTTTTACCATTCTTAGTCCTAATGAGTGAATTAAAAAGTTAAGGCATAAAGTACTAGATAATATAAATACGAATAAAGATCTCTAATTGTTTTGCAAACATGTTCACTTTTGTTTTCCACTCATCATGTCCTTGAGTGATTTTCCAATTGACCTTAACCCTTCCCGGTGAGCATCTCGTTGTTGAGTTTGAAGATTTATAGTTTCGGAGAGATATGTGTTCAAGTGTGGACTTTTATGAGGAAGGTTTTGACGGACTCTAGAGATGACATTGGACGACGAGGAGATATTTTGAGAAGGAGAGGAAGAGTTGGAATAAAATGACTCTTCATCATTTTCATCAACAATGTCATCTAACGGACGAGATGAGGATTGATGATTTAGAGTGGTGGAAGAGGAGATAGCAGAATCACAAGGTCTTTTCTTGCCATGATCCGATCACGTCTTTCACTTATAATGAGGAGCGAGGGGATGCATGACTCGATCATGTGAGATATAGTGATCAATTGCTAACTCATGAAAGACGTACACAACATGTTTGAACAATCTAGTCAAAAGCATTCCATAAGGTAAGAGTTCCTTAGGTTTGTTTTGAATCTTTTCCATTCTTTTGAGAATGAAAAATGCTAGATTATATGGAGTGGATATTTCAATGCAATAAAGCATGTGACAAAGACAAGCGGAGACATGATCTCGATGACCACCCAAACAAATGGCATTCTCACCAATTATATCGACCCATGGTTTCATATAAGGTTGAATCTCGCGGGATAAAATTTCATTTTTATCTACGATAATGGTTTTCTTATTTTTGGTACGAGTGACTTGACCTTGTCGAGGAACTTGAATAAGAGACTTGATGACATTTGGAGAAGAAGGAGTGGTTTTGTAACGACCTTTACTTGGAACACTTATTGACAAGTAGTCGAGTGACCACATGTCGGTGTGTGACACTTGACATTTGAAATGGATTTTTAAGATTTGACTAAATTCCTCGAGAGTGAGAGAGAATGACTTATTTTGTATGACAAAATTGACCACAAAATGACCCTTGGAGTTATAGTCAAATGTGAGTTGACTATAAAACTCGAGAACAAAACGAGGAACAATTTGTTCGTTTATGTTCAACAAACAATCAAAACCAATTAATCCAAACTTAGCATAGATATGACTTATGTTTTCAAAGTTTTGACTCACAACCCTACCCTCAAGAAAGTACCGTTTTTCAAGGCTTGCAATGGTGTTTCTTAATGGTTGATTGAATTCATTTGATATGAGTGGGATGTAGTTACGGGTCTTTTGGTGATCTAATACGATGATTCGAGGCATTTCCACCTAGAATAAAAAAATTATGGTCACGTTTGATAGTATTTTACTTGTAACATTTTATTCACAATGTTTCTAGTGTGCCTAAATATGACAAATGTGGAGTAACGATTAACTCGACCTAAAAATAAAATCATAAGAGTTAACCCAAACGCTCCTTAATTTGATTTTGCTCATCCAAACATATTGAAAAATACATATGAATTATGTATCTCGAATTTTGTTCATGAGATCATTATGCATGTGTTTAAAAATATTTTTAAGTTGTATTAACAATGCATAACAACAATTTTATTATGTTCCTAACGTGAGTGATTTGAAAATAAAATTGGGGGTTTGCTTCGATATCAATTTTTCGACAAATTCACTAGTGTATGTAAACCCTAAGTCTAAGGGAAGCATATTAGTTATACATTATATCCTAGTAATCCTAATTGTACAACATTAAAAGAAAAATGAAAAATCCCTAATTTCAATTTTTGTGTTCATCATGAACCCTAGACTCAAATTGAAACAAAATAGATGAAATGACTTACAATTAATGATCTTTGTGATGTTAGGGATGATGATTAGTGATGATTTGATCTTCAATTAGTGTTTTAGTGGTTGATTTTGAGTTTTGGGTTATTTTGGTTCGTGTTCGTCGCACCAGCAGGAGGAAGGGGGTGTTTGTTTTTGAGTTTTGAATTTTTTAACTAAGTATAGATTTTGGTGTCTGCTGGTGGCGGTCTCATATCGATCAGGGGGCCGCCTAAAAAAGATTAGGGGCCGCCTGAGATATGGGGGCCGTCCGTGTTATGGAATTTTTGGACTTTTAAATTTGACATGAATTTACTAGGAAGAGTGACTAATTAATTTGCATTTCGCGAATTAAAAATATCTAACTAGCTTCGGATGAAGTAGTTAAATTGTCACGACGTAGAATGGAACGCGAACTAGAATTGAGACAGAAGAAAGAGAAGCGGACTAATACAATTTATGGAATGTGTTCCATCATTCCTAAACCAAGACGTAGATAGTTAAACGATTCACGTTTAAGGGGTTTAGTAAGAATGTCGGCGATGTTGTCGACGGACGGCACTTTTTTGATTGAGATATGTCCTTTCTAGACATTATCACGAAGAAAGTGGTGACGAATTTCAATATGTTTGGTTCGAGAATGTTGCACTGGATTTTTGCTAAGGTCAATTGTGCCTTTATTGTCGCACATGATCGGGACGTCATCGAGTCGAACGTCGTAGTCGATAAGAGCTTGTTTCATTCATAGTGCTTGTTGACATGCCTTTCCGGCGCTTACGTATTCGGCTTCGGTAGTGGATATAACAAGAGCGATTTGTTTCTTCGAGAACCAAGATGTCAAACAACATCCCATGAAGGTACAAATACCGCTAGTGCTCTTTCGTCCACATAATCTCTCTCATGATCAGAGTCGGCATATACTACTATTTTTATGCCAGTCCTTTTAGGATATCATAATCCTAAGTGCGTAGTGCGTTTAATGTATCGAAAAATACGCTTAACCGCTTCAAGGTAAGAGGTTTTGGGAGCCTATTGGAAGCGGGCACAAAGGCAGATACTAAACATGATATCGGGCCTACTTGCCGTTAGGTATAATAAACTACCTATCATGCCTCGATACTTGGTACTATCTACCGACTCACACTCTTCGTCCTTCGTGAGTTTAGTATCGGAGGACATGGGGGTTTTCATTGGTTTAGATTCTTCTAAGCCAAATTTCTTAAGCATTTCTTTAATATATTTAGATTGATTAAAGAAATTCCATCTTCCATTTGTTTTATTTGTAATCCAAGAAAGAAGTTAAGTTCACCCATCATGCTCATCTCGAACTCATCATGCATGATTTTGGAAAATTCATCACACATGTCCTGACAAGTCAAGCCGAATATAATGTTGTCGACATATATTTGAATGATGATGAGGTTTGAACTTTTCTTCTTGGTAAAAAGTGTATTATCTACCATTCCCATTTTGTATTCATGTTTAATAAAAAAAGCTTTTAATCTATCATACCAAGCTTTGGGCGCTTGTTTAAGACCGTATAAAGCTTTCTTAAGTTTATAAACATGATCCGGTTTTTCAAAGTCAATGAATCCTGGAGGTTGTGCCACGTATACCTCCTCATTGATAAAATTGTCCAGGAATGCAATTTTTACATTCATTTGGAATAGCTTAAAATCTAAAGCACAACCATTGGCTAATAGTATCCTAATTGACTCAAGTCTAGCAACTGGGCATAAGTTTCATCATAATCGATGCCCTCTTGTTGATTATAGCCTTGAGCAACTAACCTAGCCTTATTTCGAGAAACAATACCGTTCTCGTCTAACTTATTTCTAAACACCCACTTAGTTCCTATGATTGTCATATTCCTAGGTTGTGGAACTAACTCTCAGACGTCGTTAGCAATGAATTAATTTAATTCTTCTTGCATAGCGACTATCCAACTATCATTCGTTAAGGCTTCATTTACATTCTTAGGTTCTACAGTTGATATAAAACAAAAGAAGTTACTTTGGTTTTGGGCTTATAACCGTGTTCCTAATCCCTGGTGGTTTGGTGGTTTCTAGTTAGTCACACATTGTTTCTTGCTAAACCACCTAAGTACAAGCTTTAATGAGCCAAGTGTTGTACAAGATTTAGTTAGATTAGGAGATCTTAAGGATTTTGTGTGTTTCTTCCTTGTTAACCGTGGCCTAGAGGACTCAAAAAGGACAATTGGTTATTAACCAATGTACATTTGGCTAGTAGGAGACATTAAGTACTATCCTTAATTAGTTTGAGGATGTACTAGTACTTTAGGATTTATTTAGAAGATTTGATTTAGCTAGTACACCAAGGAAGATTTATGTGGGCTTTTTGTACCCACATTCGGCTATTTTGTGTTATTAACACAAGATTTGGTCAAGTTTTGTGTTTAGGCATTAATACTAGGTATTGTTTCGAGTCTAGGTAATTCTAGGTATTTCCGGGGTGCGTCCAAATGCATTTTATCGCGAAACGTAACCCTTTTACGTGACCAATAAAAATAAATACGCAACGTACATAATTATCTTCCTAGTAATTATTTCTTACTTGGTTGATGTAAACCTTAATTTATTTGATGACCGTTTACATTAAATGGTTATTTCTAGTCTACGCGATTCTTAGCTCAAAAGCAAAAATTAAAAGTAAACGCGTATCGGACTAAAATAAATAGTGACTAATAATAATTGTCGTACAATGACATGAAAATGAGAAATGTTACATTTTCACCTAGAATAAAAAAATTATGGTCACGTTTGATAGTATTTTACTTGTAACATTTTATTCACAATGTTTCTAGTGTGTGCCTAAATATGACAAATGTGGAGTAACGATTAACTCGACCTAAAAATAAAATCCTAAGAAGTTTAACCCAAAACTCTCAACCAAATCTTCTCTCCGACTCCCACTCCCCCCCACCCCCACCCACCACACAAACAATAAACAAAGCCAATGAATTATGTATCTCAATTTTGTTCATGAGTCAATATGGCATGTGTTTAAAAATGTTTTTACGTAGTATAACAATGCATAACAACCAATTTTATTATGTTCCTAACGGAGTTGCCTTTGAAAATAAAATTGGGGGCTTTGGTTCATATCCAATTTTTGGACAAATTCACTAGTTGTATGTAAACCCTAAGTTAAGGGGAGCATATAGAGTTTACAAATTTATATTCCTGTAATATAAATGTACAACCATCACATTAAAAAGAAATGAAAAATCCCTAATTTCAATTTTGTGTTTATCGGTAACGTGTGTGTGTGTGTGTGTGAAACAAATAGATGAAATGACTTACAATTAATGATCTTTGTGATGTTAGGGATGATTATTAGTGATGATTTGATCTTCAATTAGTGTTTTGATGGTTGATTTTGAGTTTTGGGTTGTTTTGGTTCATGTTCGTCGCACCAGCAGGAGGAAAGGGGGTGTTTGTTTTTGAGTTTTGAATTTTTTAACTAAGTGGTGTTTGCTGGTGGCGGTCTCATATCGATCAGGGGGCCGCCTGAAAAAGATTAGGGGCTGCTTGAGATATGGGGGCCGTCCGTGTTATGGAATTTTTGGAATTTTAAATTTGACACGAATTTACTAGGAAGAGTGACTAATTAATTTGCATTTAAGCGAATTAAAAATTTCTAACTAGCTTCGGTTGAAGTAGATAAATTGTCACGACACGGAATGGAACACGGACTAGAATTGAGACAGAAGAAAGAGAAGCGGACTAAGATGATTTATGGAATGTGTTCCATCATTCCTAAACCAAGATGTAGATAGTTAAACGATTCACGTTTAAGGGGTTTAGTAAGGATGTCGGCGATGTTATCGACGGATAGCACTTTTTCGATTGAGATATGTCCTTTCTGTACATTATCAGGAAGAAAGCGGTGACGTATTTTGATGTGTTTGGTACGAGAATGTTGCACCGGGTTTTTGCTAAGGTCAATCGCGCCTTTGTTGTCACACATGATGGGAACGTCGTCGAGTCGTACGTCGTAGTCGATGAGAGCTTGTTTCAGTCTAGTGCTTGTTGACATGCTCTTTTTGACTCTTACGTTTTAGAATCGGTAGTGGATATAACAAGAGCGGTTTGTTTCTTCGAGAACCAAGATGTCAAACAACATCCCATGAATGTACAAATACCGCTAGTGCTCTTTCGTCCTATAATTCTCGGCATGATCTAGAGTCGGCATATTACTATGTATTCTATGCGGTCTTTGGGATACCATAATACTAAGTGAGTAGACTATTATAGTGCGTTTCTAATGTATGAAAAAATACGCTTAAGCTTCAAAGGTGAGAGGTATTTGGGAGCCTATTGGATAACGCGGGCACAAAGCAGAACACATAAAACATGGATTATGGGCCTAACTTGCCGTTAGGTATATTAAACTACTTATTATGCCCCGATACTTAGGTACTTATCTACCGGCTTCATCTTCGTCCTTCGTGACTGAGTTTAGTAACGGAGGACCATGAGGGTTGTCATTGGTTTTAGTTCTTTATGCCAAATTTCTTAAGCATTAAAATTTTCTTTATATACCAAGAAAAGATTAAGACATTCTTTACCATATGTATTTATTTGTAATCAAGAAAGAAGTTTTAAGTTTCACCATCATGCTTCATCTACTCGACTCATCATGCATAATTTTGGCAATACATCACACACTGTCCTGACAGTCATAGCCGAATATAATGTTGTCGACATATAATTTGAATGATGATGAGGTTTGAAACTTTTCTTCTTTGTAAAACGAGTATTATTACCATTCCCATTTTGTATATACATGTTTAATAAAAAAAGCTTTTTTAATCTATTCATACCAAGCTTTGGGTGCTGTTTAAGACGTATAAGACTTTCTTAGTTATAACATGATCCAGTTTTTCAAAGTCAATGATCCTGGAGGTTGTGCCACGCTATACTTCCTCCATGGATAAAAACCGTCCAAGAATGCAATTATTACATCCATAGGAATAGCTTAAACAATCTAACAGCACAAACCATCTGGCAATAGTATCCCTAATAGACTCAATTTTCTAGCACAATCAGGGACATAAGTTTCATCATATCGTATGTCTTGTTGATTATAGCCATGAGCAAACTAACCTAGCCTTATTTTCGAGAAAATAATACCGTTCTCGTCTAACTTATTTCTAAACACCCACTTAGTTCCTATGATTGTCATATTCCTAGGTTGTGGAACTAACTCCCAGACGTCGTTAGCAATGAATTAATTTAATTCTTCTTGCATAGCGACTATCCAACTATCATTCGTTAAGGCTTCATTTACATTCTTAGGTTCTATAGTTGATATAAAACAAAAGAAGTTACTTTGGTTTTGGGCTTGTGATCTAAGGGTTCTTTGGTTAAGGTTTCCTATGACATTTTCTAATGGATGGTTCCTAGATTCCTTAATATTAACTATTTCGTCAATCTCTAAAGTTTCATCCTCAATGTCATTTTTTAGGTTTTTCTTTTCGGTAACCTTAATTGTTTCTTCTTCATCTAAGTCATCATCCACCAAGGGTGATGTCTTAAAGGGTGGAGGAGTTTCATAGAATGTTACGTTGAGTGATTCCTCAACTTTCCTAGTATGTTTATTAAGGATGATGCATGCTTTACTATTTTGGAAGTAACCTAAAAAGACACCTTCGTATGACTTTGGGTCAAACTTTGTTAGGTAGTCTTTAGTGTTTAAAATGAAGCACTTGCTTCCAAACACTCTAAAGTAATCAAGAGTAGGTTTCCTACCTCTCAAGAGTTCATAAGGTGTTTTTTCTAAGATGGCTCTAATTAGGATTCTGTTGAGAATGTATGTTGAAGTATCTACTACGTTACACCAAAAATTTTGTGGTAACGATTGCTCATTCAACATAGTCCTACTCATTTCTTGAAGTGTCCTATTTTTCCTTTCAACCACGCCATTTAATTGAGGAGTGCGTGGAGCTGAGAAGTTATGTGTTATTCCATTGGTATTACAAAACTCTCTAAAGTGCACCTCATTATCTAATTCCCTGCTGTGGTCGGTTCTTATTGACACTATTGTACATCTTAATTGGTTTTGAATTTTCTTACTAAATATTTCAAATTGATCGAAGGCTTTGGTTTTGTCCTTAAGGAATCTAGTCCAAGTATACCTAGAGTAGTCATCTACTATGACTAAGGTGTAACGGTTTCCTCCGTAACTCCGTACGGCGGATGGACCGAAGAGATCCATATGAAGGAGTTCTAAGCATCTAGTCGTTGAGACTATATTCTTAGCTTTATGACTAGCGTGAGCTTGTTTTCCAATTTTGCAAGCATCACAGAAGTGTTGATCAAACTTAAGCTTAGGTAAGTTTCTAACTAATTCCTTAGATGCTAACGATTGAATGAGACGCATATTTGCGTGACCTAATCTCCTATGCCACAACGTGGAGTTTTCATCAATCGTTGCTAGACAAATTTGGTCTTTAGGCTTATTTCCTAATTTCATCACATATAAGCCTTTCTTCCTAATACCTCTACCTATGACCTTACCATCTTTGGTGATTTCACTATCATGTTCAGAGAAAGTTACTCTACACTTATTATCACATATTTGTCCTACACTTAGCAAGTTGAATCTTAAGTTATCTACATGTTCTACATTATCTATTTTGAGAGAGTCATTCGAAATCGTACCTTTGCCAATGATGTTACCGCGAAGATTGCTACCAAAAATAACATTACCTCCGTTGTATGCCTTGTAGCTTGAGAAGAGCTTTCGGTTACCCGTCATGTGTTTAGAGCATCCGCTATCCTTTATCCACTCATCGGGTTCCAAGTCGACTCCAAGGCATATCTATTTATATAAGACAATGACTCAAACATTTGGTCCCTAATATCTCATGGGTCCAAAGTTGTTAGTGCTAAACATCCCTTGCATTTGATGCAATTGGTTGAGATGTGGGAATGGAAGACACATTTACCATGGCATGTAACTTTGACGTTAGAAATTGTTCCAATTTACGGAAAAGCCACGAGGTTGATTTTGTCGACCAACGTTCCTTTTTGGTTGCGGTGTCTTAGGACGAGGATAATTATTATTGACTCTTCTAGGTGGTGGAGTTTTTGATCTAAAATTAAGTTTTGAAAATCTAATTCCGGGTTTTGACAATGGCTTACAAAATTGTTTAACTTCATTATCACTAGCAACGGGAACTTTGACATTGTTTACTATTATGTGTTTTGGTCTAGGACCCAAAATGATTTTTGAAAACACACACTTTTCTCAGATCTAGGCGTAGCTGCTGGCGGTCTCATAATTATTTTGGAGGCCGCCTGTACAATATGGGGGCCGCCCATATTTATGGGACCTTCATCAGAGGACGTCTTTTTCTGAGCTTTCACAAATTTTATTTCTTTAGTTTCACTAGATGATGCTTCAAATGAACTAAACCCTAAACTCAATTTTTTATCGAAGGGTTTTGATTACTTAACATTTCGTTTAGACAATGTGTACTCTTTTCAAAATTATCTAATCTAATGGCTTCCTCCTTGAGTTTTTCATTCTCAATTTTAAGCATATGACATTTTACACATTCGAGATTAACTCCCTTGTTTTTCTCGAGTGTAGACACTTTTTCTTTTAGAATACCAAGTTCTTTTTCTAAACTATTTCTAGTGGCTTTTAATTTTTTGTTTTTAGCGATTATCTTTAAACTCATTTTGCATAGTTTATCATATTTATTATCTAAAACTAAATTATCTATTGATGAGTTTTCATCACTAAAGAGGATTCAGAACATACCTCACTTGATGCTTGAGCTATAAGACACGTTTCGTCTTTGACCTTCTCATCATCTTCTTTACCGCTATCACTTCAAGAACCTTCGACAAAAGCTCTTTGGTTCTTGTCTTTCGGTGGTTTTGGACATTCTCCAATAAGATGATTTGGGTCGCCGCATCTAAAGCATTTTCTATCACCTTTACCGTTCTTGTCATCACAACTTCTTTGGAACGTCTTTTTGTCGTTTCGAGGTTGTCTCACGAATCTACCTCTTCTCTTAAAGAACTTCTTGAAGTCTCTAATCGCCATGACGTACTCTTCATCTTCACTTCCGGAAGTCGAACACTCCTCATCACTAGATTCTTTCTTAGCCTTTAAAGCAAGAGATTTTCTTTCTCCCTTAGCTTTGACTATTTCAAAATCTTTCTTAATGATCATCTCGTGAACTTTGAGATTCCCGATGAGTTCATCAAGTGATAGTAATGTTAAGTCTTTCGACTCTTCAATCGCCGTGACCTTTGCTCTCTATTTAGGATGTAAGGCCCTAAGAAACTTCCTAACATAATTCTTGCTAGAATAACCTTCATCAAGAGTTTTTAGACTAGTAATGATAGTATTGAATCTAGCAAAAGCACTATCTATAGTTACGTCTTCAGAAATGACGAATTGTTCATATTGTTGTACCCAAAGGTCGATCTTGTTATCTTTGACATGGTTATTACCTTGATGGGTGATTAACAAAGTTTTCCAAATTTCTTTTTGCCGTAGTACACATGAAAATTCTTTCATATTCTTTTCTTGGCAAAGCATTGTAAATTACCATTTTAGCTTCGTTATTTTTCGCAAGCTTCTTTTTAAGATCGTCACTTTGTTTTTCAAAAGGGATAACCTCATCTAATTTGGTTTTCGGATTTTGTTGAATAGGTTAAAAATCACCGTTAGTAATAACATGCCAAAAATCAAGATCTTTTGATTTAACATATGTCTCGAATCTATTTTTCCAATAAATAAAACTATCACTTTCAAAAAGTGGTGGTCTTTGCATAGATTGCCCTTCTAGATATTTGTCGGAATCCATAGATCGATCCAAGCTTTAAAATACAATATATTTTAAAAATCTTGAGTGACCTTGGCTCTGATACCAATTGTGAAAACTAGAGGGGGGTGAATAGTTTACAGGTTCATTTTACGTTTGTAAAAGTTTGCTTTCAAAATGTTTAGATTCGAGTTGTATGTTCAACCAATCAACAATATGAATCAACAATGTAAATATCTAAATTAATAACAATCACAACAATATAAAGAGATGAGAGAATGAACAATCAAACCAAGACACCAAGATTTATAGTGGTTCGGCTACGAAGCTCTTCTTCTCCCTACTTCACTCCCCGAGTATCCTACTCGAGATTTCACTATGTCAACAAGCTCCCTTCAGGCGGAGAAAACCGTTTACACGTTGCTTACGTTGTTTTTCGACACTAAGCTAAATGTCGAGTCATAATCTTAGCTAGAACCAATATACCACTTCACAAACACTATACACTCACAAGATCTACACTATCGGATTTACACACAATCCGAATCACACAATTACACAAGATAATTACAATAGAGATTTGATACTTAGAAGAAGAGATGAGAGATCACTAAATAACAATTCGTTTCTTGGCGAATACGAATGTTCTTCTCTTGCACTTGATAGAGAGGAGAGATGAGAAGAAGATATTAGATCACTTGAAACAAGATCAAAGGATGTTAGTGATCAAGAGATTTAGAGAGAGAAAGAAGGTTTTTAGAGAGAGAAAGTTATGTGAAAAATTCGTGTAAAGAAGTCTGTTTTTCAGCTAGGAATGGAGTAGTATTTATAGGTAGGAAAAACCAACGGTCACTGCAGGCGGTCCCGACGGTCCCAAATATATTTGGGGGCCGCCAGACCTATAAGGGGGCCGCCCAGTAGACTACGCTCCTGTTTTTGTCTTTTTGTGGGGAAGGTTGTATCTGTTATGAAACCTTCCATTTTGAGGGGAAAATTTGAATTTTAAATAAAACTTTTCTTTTAATTAGAAAATATTTTGTATATATTTTTGTGAAAATACTTTTGTAAAAATGTGATGGTTAAGAGAAAAATATTTTCTTGATCACTAATCATGCTTAATGATTTGTTTGTGAACCTTAAGTGATTATTAATCTTAGAAATGGAATTTTACGATTAATAATTTGTAAACGTTTATTTTTATCGTAAACGTTTTTACATTTTGTTATTATCAAAACATTGAGAGACCGAAAAATATAAATAACGTTTTTGGACATTATTTGTATTAACAAATTGAACTTTTAAGGAACAATTTTATAGCAACCATGACAATGTAGAGCAAGATACAAACACAACAGAAACAACATGTGTTGGTTTTACGAGAAATGTATATATTGGGTTCATAAATAAGCAATTTAAATGGTTTTATGAGAAATATACTTTAAGTTCATGTACATTAAGACCCTTTGATATATATATTGAGTGCTGGGTACAAATTTATAAAAGTTGTGATGAGTGTTTGCTTAATTCACATTGGCTTTAAGATGAATATGGCTTATCACTTCTATAAGTCATTGACAAGGAGTTTCCCAGCTGTCGCGTGGTTATATATATATTTTTATTTTATTATTATAATATCATATGTACTCTTTTTTCACATAATACCACGTTACGATATAGATATCTATTTTCAAAAATGAAATTTTTGTTCAATTTCTTAATTTGATATAAGCAAAGTTTAATTTTTTAGACATAACACCGCGTTTACATGCACCATTATAGTTACACCTCGACAATTTGCACCAACATTACACAACGAACACTTAGGCACAACCTATGTGCATCGCACGCGGATCAAATTATACAATATGTGACATAAGTAAAAGTTCAAATTTTCCTCTAAAACAAGCCCGGTGTAACGCACGGGTCTGAATGCCTCGTATATATAAAAAGACTATTAATATTTTATCCTAACATAAAAAACACTTTTTATGCTTGAAATAATTTTTTTTCTACATATCTATTTTATTTTTTTTAGAAAATAAAAGGTGTAATTCGGGTTATTCGGGTCAACCTGAAAACCGAACCGAATTCAATTTCGGTTTTCGGTTCGATTGAATTCTAGCTTGGTTTGATAAAAAAAATTAACCGAACAAACCAAACAACCATAACCGAACCGATCAACACTCCTACCTAAAATACCCGAAGTGGTTTAGGCCTAGGCCGAAATTGAAATAGGAAATTGAGCCCATATACTTTTGATGGGCCTAAAAAACCTAATTGTAAGAATATATAAAACCTTGTTCCCCATCAGAATCAAACCACTTTCAACGGCAAGAAAAAAAAGAAGCAAAATGCAGATATTCGTGAAAACATTGACAGGGAAAACAATAACCCTCGAGGTTGAATCATCAGATACGATTGACATTGTTAAGGCCAAAATTCAGGACAAAGAAGGTATAAAGTTTATTTATATACTTTTTTTAATAAAAATATATAAAGTTTAGTTTATATACTAATAATATTTCATTTCAAAATAGGTATCCCACCAGATCAGCAGAGGTTGATATTTGCAGGAAAACAACTTGAAGATGGCCGTACTCTTGCTGACTACAACATCCAGAAAGGTTGCCTTTTTTATTTATTTATGTATTATCTTTTGTATTATATACTATATTTTATGTGGTTGTCGCTAAGGGAAAAATAGTTTTTTGTTATTGTGTGTTTGTCTAGTTATGCGACACTTTTGTATCTATTTTATTGTTATATGTTTTGTCGGATTATATGGAGAAAGGTGTTAAAAAGTTATCGGTTGATTCAAAGGAAAAATACTTCTCGGACACTTTTCTTTGTCGCGTCATTATTCAAAGAAATTTTATTGTTATATGTTATTTGGGTGTTTATTGTTTGAAGGAAAGTGTTAACAAGTTATGAGTTGATTTAGGAGTTTGTGCTAATTGTGGTTTTTATACTATAATTAAATTAAACACATATATACAATTCAGTGTTTATTATAATTGTTAAAAAGCATATTATGTTTTTATCCTTGCATTTATCGGATAAGGAAATGAACTTGGATTACTAGTTTTATTATTTTACTACAATTGCTTGACATACATATTTGCGCAAAGAAACATAGATTTGATGGTATTCAGTTGGATTCTCATAGTGATTCTATATCTTATTTTGTTGTGTTGTTTAGTTTATGATTTTGCTGTTGTTTGTTCAGAGTCGACTCTTCATTTGGTCTTAAGGCTGAGGGGAGGTGGAATAAGGCCGCTAAGCTATGTCTTTGGGCCTGCTTTGTTTGATCTGGCTAAAAAGTACAATCATGACAAGAAAATTTGTCGCAAGTGAGTTGTTCTCTTCTTGTCTTATGATGTTTACAACTGGATATATATTATGTTTGGATGACGTTTGCTTATTTCATGTATGCATTTGTATTACTTTTATCATCTCTAGATAATTCGAGAATTGGTTTCTAGCAGAATTGTAGAGCAGATTAGACTTTGCTTTCATTGGTCTTAACCTATGGTATGTTACTCTGGGGAATTTGTGTGGTAGGAACTAGTTAAGGTGTAAATTGCTTTGGTACGGTTGATTTTGAGTGTAAATTCGGTCGTTGGAAGTGGTCGACGAGGGTTGACAAGCTGTGTGGGTTTTGGAAGAAGCCTTACTTAAATGTAATTCTCGGATTTGGTTATGTTCAAGCTCATACGATCAGTTTTAGGGAATCAACTTAGTTGTGGACCAGGGATGTTTAGTTGTTAACCGATTGGAATGGGAATTAGGTGATAGGAATCTGTCACTTAAATGATTTGTAGCTGACTTTATTTACGGAGAATCTTTTGTGCTTATGGAATCGTGTAATTGTCTCTGTGATAGAAAATCAATTAATTTGTCAGTTTTGTGCTCTGAAGCTTTTAGCAAGGAAATGAGGTAGTATTCATTTTGGTGTAGTCATAATGATAGCGTAATGTAGGTATTTATCAAGTTGTAAAGTGTTTTGGTATCATTGATGTTGATTGTAAAGCCATGTGGTTGGAAGCGGTTGACAAGTAGATAGTTTGCATGAGAAATTAAAGAAGCTTTCACAAATGTATGTACTGACTTTTGCTTTGTTTAAGCCATCTCAAACTATTTTAGGGAATAATATTAATTATGGATTGATGGGTGATTAGTTTGTTAACGAATTGGAATGGTGATTAGGTGGTAGGACGCTGTCACTTAACTGAATTGGGGCTGCCTTCATTTTGTGTGGAGAATATTTTGTGCTTATACGATTAGATACCTGTCTGTCTTTGTGACATGTAGTCATCCTTAATAGAGAATTATTTAAGTTGTCAGTTTTCTGTTAACAACTAAATTAGAAATATGAACTGTGGTCTGAAACCGTTAGCAAGGAAACGTGGTTGTATTTAATTTGGTGTAGTATTTAATGATCACAAATGGCCTTTGCTTTTGTTATTTGTCTAATCGTATTATTTAGGATATTAGATCTAATGCATGGAAACCTTAAACAGCAAACACCTCGTGTACTTCATGCTTTGTTATGCCTAGAAACTCAATGCATTAAAACCTTTAATCTTCTTAAACTATGTAACGGTTGGGTTTGGAGACTTCCGTTTCATTCTGAACTGTTACGGAAATAAATAAATTACTAAAAAGGTATGAAGTACAGTAAGTGTTTGCGTGAATTCAGCACTTTAAAATGAATTTTCTTAAACCAGGCCAAACTTCAAAGCTTTACTCACAGTGCTTGGTAGTTTATTTGATATAGCATGAATGAATAAATGTGTGTCGCTGATGAATTTATAATTGGTTTTTGTTAGATGCTATGCACGTCTCCATCCAAGGGCTGTAAACTGCAGGAAGAAGAAGTGTGGCCACAGCAACCAAGTAATCTGTCTCTCAGTTTTATTATGAATATGAATGCAATTAGCATGTTTTATAAGTCCTTAATTTGATTGGTCGAACTTTTTTCCTTTGTGGTTACAGCTAAGGCGAAAGAGCAGTATCTTTGGTAACCATGCGAGCAAAAACTGACCTGGGAGACTGGGAGTGTTTTGTCTGCTTGAAGAGGAACTTCTTTTGTTAATTTTAGAACTTTGGCATCTTTTTAAGTCTTTTGTATTCTTAACTACCTATGAAAATAAACTTGCTGAATTGTTTGTTTAATTCAAGAAGGACCACTTGTTTAAAATTCTCTTTTCCTCCGAAGGGGCATTGGATTTGTGGATACCCCTTGCATATTTTGCTGATCTACATGCAATTTACTACGAAGCTTAGTATGTTTTCATCTGTTTGTGAGTATTGTAGTTCCTTTAGGAGTGGGGAGTAAATTGTACAGGTGATGATCACAATTCACTATTGTCTCACTACATAATCATTATAATCTCTGATTGGGGTCCTTTTCTTACTAGTAGAGTTGCCTCCCGTTAAGAACAACACTGGAATGTTATTGTTACAAAATATGGCCCAACTTGCGATACTTGACCGAGCCAAACAGGTTCGCTTTAGAACACTGATTTACAAGGTTCGGCTTGGGGAAGTGTTACGCTGATGTTAATTACTAATTTTGATGAGATGAGATGTTTAGGCGCAAACGACCAAAGTTAAATTGTGCCAAATTGATTTGTGATGTTTGTTAAAACAAAGAAAATGGTTTAGAATTGTACATCAATATTTACAATTCTTATTTTGGCTTATTTCATCTTTAAAACGCAATAAGGGGGTGTTTGGGATTGCTTATCTAAAATATGTTATGCATTTTGAAAATTGATAATAAGATATTCAGCTTTTACAAAATGTGATTTTGAAATATAGTGTTTGAATTTGATTATGTCGTTTGATGTCGTAATAATTAAATAATTAGTTTTTTAAGTGTTTGAGAAAATTAAATTATCTAGTCTATATACTTATTACTTATACATTATAAAGGAATTCTTGAATGTTGAATGTTGAATTTTCCTATACTCCCTATCTATATATAAACCAACTATCTAAAGAAACTTTGAAAAATTCCACGCCAATTAATTGAAATCATAAACAAAAAAAAAAGAATGGTCTACGCCTGTTAATTCAAATCACAAACAAAAAAGGAAGGCACAAGTCTATAAACTAAAAGTCTACTAATGCTTCAAAGTGAATTTCCGGTGCTATGCGCGGGTATTCGTCTAGTAACTAATAGGTAAAACGACTAATATAAACATCATATTATTAGAATAAATTTAATATTATAAAGAAATTATGATTTTGTATTTAACACGCATAAGAATTACAGTATAATTTTTTAAAAGGTATAAAAAATTAACGCATAGAGCCAACTTAAAATTACACTAACGTATAAATACATAGAAATTATACGTATAAGCTTAGCATGACCGTCTTTAAAGGTGTGCAGGGTGGGCGATCGCACAGGGTCTCAAAATTATTAAGGGCCCAAAATTTGTCCCGTTAATAATTATATGCATGTGTACAGATGATTTTCTAAAAGAAAAAAAATATTTATATGAGAAAATATCTTAAATGAGTAAAATGTTACTAATAAGGTATAAAAATTAGGGAAGTGGATGATAGGAAAAAAACAGAAACAATCAAAATGACTTTTTTTACTTCTGTGAAAAGGAGTCGGAAAAACAATCAAATTTGAATAAGTTGTCAGTATATTTCTTATTAATTGTAAGTATCTTATTAATTGTAAGGTGTCAATACAAACAGAAGTAAATCATTCTTGAGGCAGTGTGAAAGCGGCGTCATTTTCAATTAATATAAGATTTTTTTTGATTACTACAAATAATAAGAAGATACTGTACCACAAAAACACCTAATCAATAAAATCACAATAACCCCTCCAACCCCCCAACCCCACCCACCCACACCCCCCCCACCCCCCCCCTCCCCCCCCCCCCCCCCCCCCCCCCCCACCCACCCCCCCCCCCCCTCCCCCCCCCCTATCCTTTTCTTATTCTGATTCCATTGTATTATGCATTGGGTCCTTGAATTTTTGAAAATCTTAAATGTTGTGAGCGAAATTAGATAATGAGTTTTTTTGAAAAGAAATCTACACGCTATATATAAATTGTCATCGTTTATAAGATATAATGCAAATTAATTATCTAAACGTCTACATAATATTAAATACTACTGTTAAGAGTTTTTTTTTTTTTCTTATTATATCACTAAACATTTAGAATTTGATTTTTATGTGTACTGATGACTTGCTAGACCTGCTAGTCCGTATGTAGGAGCCGATTAAATCATACGTTCAGGTTATTTTATTATTGCACAGTTAATCTGCAACGTTAGTCTTTTATATTAACGACCATTTGTAATTAACTCAAAATTTAATTTTGTTAAAAAAAATTATTTTCTAGGATGATGAATAGCCACGTCAGACAACCGTGTGCCACGTAATCAATTTACATCATTCTTATTCAAATTCTAGCATCAGCCTAAATCAGACTTAATTAAGCCATGCACACGCCATGCATAAGTCTGCTTTGCCTCATATTTATTCTTTTTTACCCTTCTTAACTCCCACTAATGACATAATTAAACCTAAGAAAAGCATATTAACCGCGGGCAATATTGTCATTTCACGTAACAACCAATACTTAAATCACCCTACAAATCTTCATAAACCCTATTATTCGGTAACAATAATCAATCATAAACCCTATTTATATATCTTTAGCTCCATCAATTTTACTAATTCACTAAACCACATTTCATTAACAGTTTAACAATAATGATGAAAACCAACCATCTACTTATCGTTTTTCTTCTCATAACCACCATTGTAACACAATCTCACGCAACCGAACCCATGGGACAAGAAACGAAAGCCCTCCCCGAAGAATGCCAAAAGGCCATGAGCGGACCGTGTCATAGCAAAACTGGATCGTTAAAGCTTAAACTGATAGCCATTGCTGCTATTCTTGTTACTAGTATGATGGGTGTTACTCTACCTTTGGTTTCAAAGTCTGTGCCAGCTTTACACCCTGATACGAAGCTATTTGTGTTGGTTAAAGCGTTTGCTTCGGGTGTGATTCTTGCAACTGGTTACATGCATGTTTTGCCTGATTCTTTTGAGTGTTTGACGTCCGTATGTTTGCCTGAAAAGCCATGGAGTAAGTTTCCTTTTACTACGTTTATTGCTATGATGTCGGCTGTGGGAACGTTGATGATTGATTCGTATATGATGAGTGGGTTCAAGAAGTATAGCAGGACCGATAATGGGATCAAAAATCCGGATCCGGAAATGAAAATAATGGGTCATTGCCATGGTGACGTAACATCTGCGGTTGATGATCGTGCATCACAGTTGAGGCGGTATCGCGTGGTTGCTCAGGTACCTTATTAACCTTACTATACAACTTGTATTAAGTGGCTGCTAATTATTCAGAAATGAATATTACTCTTAATATTTGACGTATTATTAATGGGTACTAAAAATTGGTTTTATCGTGCATATATGCAGGTATTAGAGCTAGGAATAGTTGTGCATTCCGTTGTGATAGGACTATCAATGGGTGCATCGGATAATATGTGCACGATAAGACCACTTGTGGCCGCTT
Organism: Tanacetum coccineum; assembly: GCA_026074375.1. Classification (NCBI taxonomy): domain Eukaryota; kingdom Viridiplantae; phylum Streptophyta; class Magnoliopsida; order Asterales; family Asteraceae; genus Tanacetum; species Tanacetum coccineum. The sequence goes on from BQNB010010171.1 coordinate 50,879, forward strand.
TATGCTTTCATCAGTTCTTTGAAGGAATGGGACTTGGTGGTTGCATTCTTCAGGTACCTGATTAAGTTGTCCTGATTATTATACAAGCATTCTATATTAATTTATCATCTATAGTTCATTGATTTAGTTTGGTGATGGAATGTTATAGGCCGACTATGAGATGAAGATGAAGGGGATATTGGTGTTTTTCTTCTCAGTGACAACTCCACTTGGTATAGCACTTGGGATATTGCTATCCAACGGGTACCAAGAAAATAGTCCAGCTGCATTGGTGGTGGTTGGAGTACTAAATGCAGTGTCAGCGGGGCTGCTTAATTACATGGCGTTGGTGGATCTGCTCGCAGCTGACTTTTTGGGCAAAAGGCTCCAAGATGATATGAAGCTTCAAGCAATCGCATATCTTGCAGTATTATTAGGTGCCGGAGGCATGTCTGTTATGGCAATCTGGGCGTAAACAATTTTATTTTACTCTTTAATTGAATACTTTTTTATGGATATAAATTGTTGGTTTAGTTTAGGTTGTGCATATATTTGATATAATGTTTCATTTCTTCTTTTACGATGTTTCATCCAATTTCCATTTTGTTCATCTACCATATATAAAAACCATTGAATTTTTGAGAAAAATGATAGCCTCAACCGGCCAGTTATAACGTTAACGTACATTAAGATTCCATGAGTTGTAAGTATCTAATGATCAAACAAGCAGATCTAAGTAAGTATGTCGAAAGCGATAATAAAATATAGACGAGGCGTTTAGTTCAATTTAATTACTAGTAGTACATAAGAAGCGTTTCAAAATCCAAAACAAATATGATGTAAATATGAATATGCAAAACACAGAGAAGTGTGCATTAGGATTACTTGATGGAACCATATATCCACTTGAACAAATCTTACTAAAGTGTTCAAAATTTGATCTCTTTGGTTCAAATCCCAAAATTCAATGTTCTATATTTTGTCATTAGTCTGCACATTATATCAGTTCGTTTGTATCAAGGAGTAAATTCATATGTCTATAGCTGACGATGATTAGACTTATCAAAGGTATAAAACAGAAAGAAAATATACACTTATTCTCTATTCTAACAATCAACTTGAATTTACGCTCTATATAAAAAGTAGCTAACACTCTCTTGCTGACTATACATAGTATCAAAATTACCAGTTATCAAAGGTATAAAGCTAACAGGGCACATGATGTTTCCTAAGTTGCTAAGCATATCAGTTGTCCTGAAAACTAAATTTCTGTTACTTAATGTAAAGGTATAAACGCTTCACTCTTTAATTAACTACATCTAATCTAATATCTGTTAAATGAAAGTCGTTTTCATCATCAAGCATGTTGAAACAAATTAACGGCTGGTTTTAGTGTATCTGGAAATATAGCAGTGGGTGCTGTTTCAAGTATTGAAGCCTGTCGATGATTTGTATCTAAACAAATAAAAGTAAAATAAATTAAGTAGAAGTGCCTAACCTAGGAAGGTTATTACATTTATGAATTTCAAATTGGTGCACGGTCGCTCGATTGGTTAGGGCCTTACAGGAACTGATCTTATTTATGGACACCAAATTGGTGCTTAAGCTTAATTTCAGATTGGTTAAATTGTAACAAATTGATGTACTTGTTTCCTTTCTAGCTCCTTGCTAATTTTTATTATACTGAAGCCATTAAAGATAGATGAAGGCTGAAAACAGCAACAATACTGTCTGAGTCTGTGTTTCTGGTGCAATCTTGAATGACACCTTTATATTATTGATATTTTGCAATCAACCGACCACTAATCAAACAAAAACGTATACAGAATGAACAATAAAATTGAGACTAGTTAAAGTCAAGTTCAAGAGAAGTTATTAAGAATGATCAATCCCCAATTAAAAAAACGTGACGTGAACTAATTAGTTCATTTCTTGGCTAATATACCATAGTTTAATTCATTAGGAGAGGCTTCTTCATCGACCAAGCATCTAATGTCTCAACAGTTACTGTCTCGGTACCATTATTAAATAGATACAAATGTGCATCGTCACCCACTGCTAGTGTTGGATAAATCCTTGATGTTATGACCGTCTTTCCACCCTGCCCAAAGCTTTCTACAACAGAGTGATCAATCAAGCTCCTAACCGAAAGCTTCTTTTCTGCTAGATCGACATCCACAAAGCCAGCAAATGATGGTTTGTACTCGTTCTGGTTTAGAGACGAACTGCATACAAAAGATGAAACAATTAGGGATGGAATTGATAATTTTATTGAACCCTTTTATGAGACACTTGAAAGGGGTCGAAAAAATAATACCCCTTTTTAGCTATGAATAAAATAGAAAAGAGGCTAAAAAGAGAATGAAACTTTACGTTGAAGCATCAGAACACATGAGAACTTTATGCTTGCTGTCGACAGTTTTGAAAACAGTAAAGAAAACAGGAGTGTATTCTTCGAGCTTTTCTGAGGCCAGCGTTAAAAGTCCAAAAGGACCCAACCCTCCTTGTTTAGTACCCTTGAGCGCACATATCTCCAGTGCAAGATTTTCCTTGGGTAATTTGGACCATTCTGGGTCAAAAGTCTCAGCTTCATCCAAGCTCGAAAATGTGAAAGTCACATCCACGTCCGCCTATATAACATCAATCATAACAAATGATTCTTGTTGTACGCTAAGTTATCAAAAAAAAAATGTGCTACAAATAATGCAAAAGTAACAAACCTGAGCAGCTGTAATTCCTTTGACCTCAACGATATCACCCTTGTTAAGCTTCACATTACTTTGGTGCACATGGTCACCTCTTAAAGTTTCCAATTCATGAATTGGCCATTGCAGCAGTTGCTTTCCGCTAGGGTCCAGCCATAGCATACGTGGAATCAACTACACATAATAAGTTCCAACTTACAAGTTTAGTAAGCAACTTTTAATCATAACACAATTAAAAAAGGTTACTTATATAGAAATTTAATGTAATATACCTGAATTCCGGCCCATCCCTTTGTGATATCTTCAAAACTTGTGCTAGACTCATTAGCCCAACCCCACAAAATCCTCCGGTTTTGAGCCGGGTCAAAGAATGTTTTTGATGCATAAAAGTTTCCATAATCGTATCTTAAGCCATCCCAACCATCAACAGACGACTTGTCTGGGTAATATTTGTCTTTAATTGCGTTATATGTCCCAATCGTGTAATACTCAAACCTAGTAATATCAAGACTAACCTTAAAAACATGTTTAATACCTCCCTCTAATACAGAGGTTTCGACCCCATTAATTCCCCTAGTTGATACTGGATAAAAGTCAGGGCACTCCCACATACCCGTGTTCGGTTTGTCATGGAGTGTATGCTTGGCCTTAGTCCACTTAATAAAATCACGGCTTCTGTATAAGTAAGCAATGCCACGCTGCTTGTGTTTGCTACCAACAATCATTTTCCAATGACCGTTGTTGAACCAAGCAGTTGTAGGGTCACGGAAAGAGGACACATTTTCTGATGTTGGTTTTACAATTGGGTTGTCATCGGGCTTGATCCATTCCTGTAGAAATGGATCTGAATAGTTTGCAGGTATAGCATAGTTTTGGACTTGGTAACCTGGTGCTGGCTTTTGGGCGACTATTCCTGTGTATAAAATAACAGGTTTATTCCCCGGAAGGATTGTGGCTGAGCCAGACCAACATCCGTACTTATCAAATGGTTTTGATGGTACGATTGCTGGTTCTAACGGAATCCAGTTGATCATGTCTTTTGATACCGAATGAGCCCACACAATATTTCCCCAAACGGCACCTTTTGGGTTATATTGGTAGAACAAGTGATAGTATCCCTTGTAATACATTGGTGCTGCAAAAGCAAATAGCAAACATAATTATTAATCTAAAGCTATCATCATTAAATATATGTAATGAACATTTAAGTAAATAAACTTACCATTCGGATCTATGTAATTTAATTTGTTTCAGCAGCATCATGCAAAAAACAAAGAAAATCATCAGTTCGATAGAGATAAGCTACACGAAAGTAATTAAAATAACACGAAAAGAGCTAGCATACATAATTATTTTTCTCTACAAAGTAACAAATGTACAGTTCATCCAGACAGATGCAATAAACACAAGAAATTACGATCTCGCAGTTGAATTAAAAGTTTGTTACTTTTTTTCGTGACATAAGGCAGCAAAAGAATCAAGGGTACTTTGGTAAAATGTTACGCTTATGGGTCATTATAATTTCCGGTTTTTGAAAAATGTCTTGGTCGCTTTCGGTACACTTTTCCACAAAGACGTGGGTGGAAAATCTACCATAACAACTAACAGCAAGCCTTGATATCATATTCTAAGTTATAACCCATAGCTTGTAATTGTCAATGGGACCATAAATATGACCCTTTGAAACTATATCCAATTTGTGAATTGAGAATTTAATCAAAGATTGCTTAGATAATTCTTGAATCGTGTATAGTTTACTTTCCGAATACAATATTTCGACCCTATTTGTGCCTTGGGTTACATGAAATTCGTATATGGGATAAGACAAGAACACACTCAAATTCTAGGCACAAGAATAGGAGCAAAAACATGGAGAAGATTGTATGTGATGATATGATTGTTCATGTGATAATAAAAGACCAAAATGGATGTCTATATATAATAGACAAAGTGACTTTTCATGAAAAGTCACACCCTTTCATGAATGGTCATACCATTTGGTAATAACTATTAACCACCATTTGTTGTGTTGGAAACCAAATTAAATTGTACGAGTGTGCACTCCGCACCGCCTGACCCGTATTATAGTTTACAGTGGCAGTACTAAGTTGTTAGTACTGCTAGCACTTAGTTTTTCACTAGCAGTACTAAGTAGTTAGTACTGCTAGTACTAAGTGCTGGCAGTACTAAGTTGGTTTATTATATTTTCCACTAGCAGTACTAAGTAGTTAGTACTGCTAGCACTAAGTATTTAGTACTGCTAGCCGTGTAACTGTTGAAAACAGTTGTGAAGTCTGGTTTTTAACCATCTTTACTGCTTAACTGTAATTCTTAGAATATGTTTATTGACAGATTTATTAGTCTCATGATATGTAGAACGAAATACCATACATTTCCTTCATTGTTCTTGATTTATTGAGTCTTATGCCTAGAACATAAAATTGTTATACTCTTTTTTATATTATCCGAGAAGAGATTTCGTGCAACCCCAGGATTGATAAGGGCTTCGATAATTCTTATATACAAAAAGTTGGACTTTTAAATGATATAAGCGAGTTTATCCAGGGATTAACAACACAAACCCTAACTATTCTTACATATCCAATTTGTGAATTGAGAATTTGAGTGATCACCCACCAACTTATTATTTGTCTATTCTACTCTTAAAACATTTTGTAGTAGGTTTTAAAGTTTTATGACTGATCAATATATAGTTTGACTAGTGGAACCTGATCAAAAAATTATAGATTATCTGGAATTAACAAAAGTATAGGAGATATTTGTAGAAGAATTAATTAAGGGATCAAACATGTGATATGAAATAAGGGTATTGAGGATTTTAGGGTGCGTTTAGTTTAGTATATTGTGTTTCTTACAAACTTTTTTGGCCAGAAATAGATATCCACAAACAAAAATACTACTACACAAGTTGCAACCACAAAAACATGCAACTATATATAGATTTTACCAATTTGCAATTTCAGAATAGAACCAAAACTTTTTCCATATTCTTCTGTTTTTCATATAGTTTTTGAAATGTAATGATAAAAGAATAATTTTTTTTTTATCTGATATATTGGTAAATTTGTTTCTTTTTTACAAAATCACGCTGCTTAAAAATGAATTGCTCAGTGATATACGGACTACTAATTTGTTTTATATAAAAACAAAATAAAAAATGATCTACTCGTCATTGTCATGTGCAATAAATTTCAAAGATATGACTTTGAACTTTAAGATTGAGAAGATGACAGCTGGCCAACTTGATGGCCAGAAAGAAGAGTTAATTGCATAAATCGTCCTAAAGATGGGTCAAATTGCATGTTTTGTTTAAAATTACGAAAGTGCAAGGATGTCCCTGTGAGGAAAATTTGGTGCAAGTATATCCCGCTTTGGACGTTATTGCACTAATGTTTCCTCAAAAGTTTTCCTTACAAGGACGATACTTGCACCAAATGTTTCCACAAAGACGATATTCTTGCACTTTCGTTCGTTTATGACCAAAATGCATTTGATAAACTGAAAGGTGATTTATGCAACTTTTACTCAGAAAGAAATTAGGTGTTTTAGTTTAACATGTCTTATAGAAATATTCAATCCACAAAAAACCCAATAAAGATGTGCCAATTCCAACATAAGATGTGTGCAATGCCATGAAGATTGTTCAGTAGTTTAAGATATGCAAATTAAATTTAAAATTAATTAATTATTTATCTTGCCTCAAAAACTCAATAACTAATATAGTCTTAATTTTTATTTTTGAGCAATTTATAATAATATCTTAATTCATAGTATTACGTATCTAGAATAATTGATGAGAATAACGTTCTATTTTCAAATAATATATCTAAATTGATTTGTTGTCTAGGTGATCTTGATACTCCATATCACATAGCTTGTATTTTATTCAAAAAAATGTAGGCTGTTTTTCAATTAGTTTAAGGATTTATTTGACTTATTCCTGTGAATTCAAAGATAATTTAAAAGGTCGATAAACCCTTGTTATAAATATCTTTCATAAATAATGGTTATATGCTGTGCGTGTTAACTCAACCCATGTGCAATTGTGATATAATCAACTAGATAATGAATCAACTAGAGGAATGAATACACATAAAAAAAATGGTTCATGATAAGTTGACAAACAGCAATTGTATTTGTTTTCAGCACAGATTATAACTAGTATCAAATTATAAAGGTTAATGGCATATATAGTAACTGTACCATTCCAATTTGAGCGTTGTCAGATGCGGAACTTTAAAAAAAGTATCACAAAACCATTCAACTTTTAAACATTTGTGCTATTATCATACTGTTTGATGAGTTGTATGTTATAAATGGTGCCACGTGTCTGACTTTAGGTATGCCACGTCATGGCCTCGTCATCAAAAGTTTGATAATAGCATCAAAATTTTTAAAAGTTGGATGGGGGTATTGTGATACTTTTAAAGTTCGTATATGATCAACGGCTCAAGTTGTGAAAAGTACGTTGCTCATTACATGCATTTTAACAAATATAAAACATGATATATACAAATCTTAATGACATGCATTAATATTGAAATATATGACCAAGATTAATGGTAGTGCAACGATATTACGCTACACAAGATGGAATGAACAATTAGGTGTTTATCAACACATATGTTTCGTGGTAAGGAAAAAAAGTAACAAGATGAAATTTAAAAAAGACGTACCATTGATCCAGTTTTGTGTAGTTTGAAAGTGGTATCCAGTTCGTAAACATGATTAAACATTTGTTGTGGTTTAAAGATTGAAAGTTATTATAAAAACTTGGTGAAAAAGCCTAACGACACCTTCCATTATTTCAACAAATGGAGGACAAACAATATCAATGCGGAATACAAAATTTTTTTACTCAAACCCTCATCACGCCACATTGTGTAGAAAGAATCGAAGAATTATATTTGTTGCGTTTTAAATATAAGAAGGAAAAAATGAACACACAGAAATGAAATGTGTTTGTGTATGTTTATAGAGAGAAGTTATTGAGGGTGAATCGGAAGAGTGTGTTACGCTGAGTATTTATAGAGATGGCTTTGATTCCGCATGAGGATAAGATTAAATTATATTATTCGATATTATATTAGTCGGTTTTATCAAGAAAATATTTTCCTTATTCAAATTCAACTCTTACATATTTATTCAAGATTTTGGATAACCGTGTTGCTTTTATTTTGTGAATTTTAAATTTGAAGCTTTTATAAAAGAGCAATGGTAAATCTAAAGAAGAGATACAAAATCATATACACACGATGGATTGGCAAGTGTAGTGGTTCAAATTATCATGAGTAATGCTATTTTTTTTTAACGGCGAGTTAGTATACTTACTAAGTTAGTTATTCGATTTCACAGTACTTACTCAGAAGTTAGTCTCTGCCAGCCTCGAATAATAATTAGTGATTCAATTCCACAGTACATACCCAGAAGGTAGTCCCTGTCAGCCTCGAATCGACGCATCTATGAGGCAGAGCCCCACAGATTCAAACATTGAAGCAAAACCCTCACGGAGAGACTCGAAGCTGAAACCTCTCGCATGTGATAAAAACCTCCCCAAGAATACCCTTGGTGGCCAACTGAGCTAGCCCAACTGGTTTATGAGTAATGCTATTTAAGCTTAATTAAATACTGTCTAATTTATAAATCATTAACAAATGTATTCTGCAATTTTCTCTCTTAGATTCTCACTAATTATTTTTCTAAATCAATCAATCAAATCATTAAATACATAAATAGGTATGTTTATTAGACACAATAATCATCTTTCTAAAATCATATCCTTTTATATATCGATAATTCGATTTAGATATGTAATGTTTCATCTTTCTATTTCTTACCATGACCTAGCGAAAAAGCCGCTCGATTAGTCGTGTGAAGCTGCATATAGCAAATAGTGACCTTAGCAATTTATAAACTTAGAAGTTTATCCACGTTTGATGCACAATATTCTTTTAACAAAAAGTCGCAACTTAGTGTAATAAAAACATAATACCAATCATGGGAAGGGGAGTGAGAAAAAAAATTAAAATAAGAAAAATAAGAATATTATTTAACCAAAAATTTTAAATAAGAAGAAAATTTTAAGAATACATACATTTATTTTATAGCCTGCAATTGTAATTTCTACTTATCATTTTTTTATTCTATTTCTCATTTAATTTTAACTCTACCCATCATTATGTAAATTATAGTCCTCGCCAAAAAAGAGAAAAAAAAATCTTTCATAGTGTCTGTTTGTTACCCAATAATAGTGCCAACAGCCAAGTACTTATTACCTCTGTCTCAAAATTAGTGTTTAGTTTGACTTTTCAGAGTCAAACTGGTTCAACTTTTCAGAGTCAAACTGGTTCAACTTTGACATTAACTATTTTTGTGTATATTTATAATATTTGATGCAAAATATATAAATTGATTGAGTTTTAAGTGTATTTTTTATTGGTATAATTTTCATTAAGTATTATGTAAAAAAAATAAGGTCAAAGTTAAAACCAGTTTGACGACACTTATATTTGGACGAAGGGAGTATCATTTAATACCATCGAGGACCTTTTTATCTGCCATGCCATGCGAGCGACGAGCTTTATGTGAATTTTCTTTTGTTACATTAAGATTCTCTTGATTTAACTCAACGATCGTATTTAAATCGGTAGAAAACTATAGTATGACCAGTTAAACCACAATGCTTACAAACAAGATTAGGTTAGGACCTCTGTTATTGTTGTTATTAGTATTAACCCTTCTGTTAGAGTTATTAGTTCTAACAACAAAAGCAACAAATAAGCTTTTAATAGATAGTTTACCAGGTGCAGGTCTCATATGAGACTTTTCCTTGGACACAAAGGCAAAAGCATCTTTACATCAGGTAAAGGATCTTAGGGCCAGCAAATTACTCCTAACTGGTTGATACACATCATTAAGCCCTATAAGAAACTGAATAAGCCTAACCAACTGGTTGTGCTTAAGCACTTCCACATGAGCAACACAAGTACAAGCAGACAACAAAGTAAGAATGTCAAATTCTCTCCACATAAAGTTAAGAATATGATAATATTTAGGCCCAAACAATTCTCCTTGTTTTAACTCATTAATTTTATGAACTAGATTGAATATAACATACCCATCCCTTTTAGCATATGTTTCTTTTAACTCCGACCATACTTCAGCAGCAACTTCATAAAAACATGACCAAATAATGTTCTTAGGACAAAGAACTAAGAATTCAACCAAGAAATAATATCAATACATCTTTCCTATTGATGGGACAATACATGACTAATAATTGGTCTAACGAAAGTACCATCAATAAAACCCATCTTATTTTATCTTTAAAAGCAATTTTCATAGCAGTTAACCATAATTTATAATTCTCAGACCCAATCAATTTAAAATTAACAGCAGACTCATTAGAATGATCATTAGGTTGCAAAAACAAAGGATTACCAACATCAAAACTACTAATTAATACTTCAGCCATACTGAAAGAACAAAAAAACAAACAAATAACAAATTCAACAAACACTAGTCAATTTGTAGTTCTCATGCTTCCTTGCCATAAAAGTGGTAGGTCAAGGGTAGAAAACCGACTAGAACAGACAAACAAGAACAAATAACCACTCTAACACCACAATCAAATATAAACCACCAATACCAAACCATAAGCTTCTCAATAGTAACTCAACCTATCTTCCAGCAGTCTAAAATAGAAAAATAAAAGATAGAATAATAGAGAGAGTGTGGGTAGTGTTACAGAGCACATAATCCACAATAAAGAACTATTGAAAGACTTATAATCCCCCCATCTTGATTCGCTTAGTCAAGAAGCGAAAGAATACCTCAAAACCAACTAAGAACCACTAAGAAAGCAAAAACCCTAAATCACAAAAAATTAAGATTTTAGAAAAAAACCTTACTTTTTCGAATTAACCAACAAAGAAGCCAACTGAACCACCAAGAACCAAGATCCAACTACCAGAATACCAATTATACATCTTAAAACTAAAATCCTCATTTTGAGAAAACCCTAATTTTTTTCAAAGATCAAGAACTAACAATCAAGGAGATTGCTAGCTCTGATATCATTTAAAAAAACACAAATCTAATACGAGACACACTTGTTAATCACCCAACCAACCAACCATGTCTAATTTATAAATCATTAACAAATGTATTCTGCTATTTTCTCTCTTAGATTCTCACTAATTATTTTTCTAAATTAATCAATCAAATCATTAAATACATAAATGTGTATGTTTATTAGACACAATAATCCTCTTTCTAAAATCATATCCGTTTATATATCAATAATTCGATATAGATATGTAATGTTTCATCTTTTCTATATCTTACCATGACCTAGCGAAAAAACTGCTCAATTAGTCATGTGAAGCTGCATATAGCAAATAGTAACCTTAGCAATTAACAAACTTAGAAGTTTATCCACGTTTGATGCACAATATTCTTCTAACAAAAAGTCGCAACTTAGTATAATAAAAACATAATACCAATCATGGGAAGGGGAGTGAGAAAAAAAATTAAAATAAGAAAAATAAGAATATGTTTAACCAAAAATTTTAAATAAGAAGAAAATTTTAAGAATACATGCATTTATTTTTATAGCCTGCAATTGTAATTTCTACTTATCATTTTTGTTTTTGTTTTATTTCTCATTTAGTTTTAACTCTACCCATCATTATGCAAATTATAGTCCTTGCCAAAAAAGAGAAAACAAAATTATTCATAGTGTCCGTTTGTTACCCAATAATAGTGCAAACAACCAAGTACTTATTACCTCTGTCTCAAAATTAGTGTTCAGTTTGACTTTTCAGAGTCAAACTGGTTCAACTTTTACATTAACTATTTTTGTGTATATTATATAATACTTGATGCAAAATATATAAACTAATAAATTTTAAGTGTATTTTTCATTGATATAATTTTCATCAAGTATTATATATAAAAAAATTAAGGTCAAAGTTAAACCAGTTTGACGACACTTATATTTGGACAGAGGGAGTATCATTTAATATCACCTAGGACCTTTTTATCCGCCATGCGCTGCGAGTGGCGAGCTTTAAGTGAATTTTCTTTTGTTACTTTAAGATTCTCTCGATTTAACTCAAGGATCGTATTTAAATCGGTAGAAAACTATAGTATGACCAGTTAAACCACAATGCTTACAAACAAGATTAGGTTAGGGCCTCTGTTATTGTTGTTATTAGTATTAGCCCTTCTGTTAGACTTATTAGTTCTAACAACAAAAGCAACATATAAGTTTTTAGTAGATAGTTTACTAGGTGCAAGTCCCCAATGAGACTCTTCCTTGGACACAAAGGCAAAAGCATCTTTAAATCAGGTAAAAGATCTTTGGCCAACAAATTACTCCTAACTGGTTGATACACATCATTAAGCCCCATAAGAAACTGAATAAGCCTAACCAACTAGTTGTGCTTAAGTCCTCCCACATGAGCAACACAAGTACAAGCAGATAACAAAGTAAGAATGTCAAATTCTCTCTACATAAAGTTAAGAATATGATAATATTTAGGCACAAACAATTCTCCTTGTTTTAACTCATTAATTTTATGAACTAGATTGAATATAATATACCCATCCGTTTTATCATATGTTTCTTCTAACTCTGACCATACTTCAGCAGCAATTTCATAATAAACATGGCCCAAATAAAGTTCTTAGGACAAAGAACCAAGAAACAATAGCATTACATCTTTCTCATTGATGGGACAAAACATGACTAATAACTGGTGTAACAAAAGTACCATCAATAAAACACATCTTATTTTTATCTTTAAGAGTAATTTTCATAGCAGTTGACCATAATTTATAATTCTCAGACCCAATCAATTTAAAATTAACAACAGACTTATTAGAATTATCATTAGGTTGCAAAAATAAAAGATTATCAACATCCAAACTACTAATTAATACTTCAGCCATACTGAAAGAACAGAAACAACAAATAAATAACAAATTTAATAAATACTAGTCAATTTGTAGTTCTCATGCTTCCTTGCTACAAAAGTGGTAGGTCAAGGGTAGAAAACTGACTTGAATAGACAAACAAAAACAAATAACCACTTTAACACCATAATCACAATTAAACCACCAATACCAAACCACAAGCTTCTCAATAGTAACCCAATCTATCTTCAAGCAGTCTAAAACAAAAAAATAAAAGATAGAATAATAAAGAGAGTGTGAGTGGTGTTATAGAGCACACAATCAACAATAAAGAACCATTGAAAGACTTATACTCCCCCCTTCTTGATTCACTTAGTCAAGAAGCGAAAGAATACCCCAAAACCAACCAAGAACCACTAAGAAGGCAAAAACCCTAAATCACAAAAAATTAAGGTTTTAGAGAAAACCTTACTTTTCCGAATTAACCAACCAAGAAGCCAACTGAACCACCAAGAACCAAGATCCAACCACCAGAATACCAATTATACATATTAAAACTAAAATCCCTAATTTGAGAAAACTCTAAAAAAATTCAAAGATCAAGAACTAACAATCAAGGAGATTGCTAGCTCTGATACCATGTAAAAAAACACAAATCTAATACGAGACACACTTGTTAATCACCCAACAAACCATCCCTTAGTGATATTTTATTACTACTACTAAAGAAGATGAGTCCATAATCGTTTGCTCACCAACAAATACAAAAGAAATGTGTTGTCTCAAACTGGACAAAAAAAATATAGAATCACTCATAATACAACTAGCCTCACTACACCTCTCAAATACTAACCTAACACAACTAGACTTAAGATCATGATGATCTTTACAATAATACACAGACTAATACCAAACCAATACGAACCCTAATTGAGAAATGACCGTTATTATTGAGAGAGAAAACAAATGGAAAAGTAGGTGAATAAGAGAGAGAGAGAGAGAGAGAGAGAAATAGGGAGGTGAATATATAGCCATGAGTTCCACTCTAGCCCTTCTACTTTGGAAATTTTGTCAAACACAACTCAAACATTCAAATTGTTAAAAATAAGCGAAGGAATGATCTCTGCATTTTAGCAAACCATAAGATTACACTAAAATACTCATTTCAACACCATTTCATTGTTTACAACATTAATTTGGAAAATTCTGTTGAAGTCCATATGAATTATGTCCAGCAACACTTGCACGACTCGTCCTTCTTCGTCTTGTGATATTTCCTTCTCTTTTCAAGATTAAAACCTATTAAAACAACCTAAAAATGAGGCCTTAAAATATACATAAAAGAAAATGAGAGGGCCATCAAGCAAAAAGAAGATAGAAGCTTATACTAGAGCCAAACAAGAAAACAATTCGTAGCCCTTTCTTCGTCTTGTAACAAAACTACTAAAAAGGACCCATAACAAATACACAAACGAAATCGCAAAAATTAGTTCGAGATCTTAAGATCTTACACTAATGTTTTTTTAATAGTCTTTGTAATATTATACAAATTTACAAATTATTATATATCATAAACACAAAATTATATTAATATTTCATAAAAAAGTTATTTTGAATTACGATTACAGTATGTTTATGACGATTAATATGTTGTTTTTGAAAATTTATAAAATATAAAGTTTTATAGTTTGTGGTTCGAGAAATGTAAAATTGAATCGAATATACTATAAAATCATATGGTCAAGATCGGAGTCCTTTAAGATATTAATCTTATAAATGGTGTATTTTTAACATTTGCTTGCAAAAATGGGCTCTTTTTTTTCTTAGATGTAAATATGGGTCTATTTTTTGTTTTGTGGACCAAAAGGCTTTAATTAAGTATATAAATTTTACAAATTTAACCCTTAACTTATAAAAGATGTTTATATACTGGCTCATACGTTTTTATTCATTTTTATACATTTTCATCCATTTTTATAGGTTTGTCGTTTTGAAGGTTTTTATACACTTTTGCACGTTTTTGTACTTTTTTATACGTTTTCGTATGTTTTTATCCGTTCTTATACGTTTTTATAAGTTTTTGTACGTTTTTATACGTTTTGTATGTTTGTATACATTTTTGTATGATTTTATATGAAAACGTACAAAAATCTTTAAAAAGGGATGAAATTGTATAAAATCGAATGAAAAGGTATATAAACATATTATAACGTCAAAAACGTATAAAAAGTACAAAATGTATAAAAACGGATAAAAATGTATAAAATAGATGAAAAAATATAAAAACGTATAATAATGTCCAAAAACGTACAATACGTATGAGAACGTACGAAAACATAAAAACGTACAGAAACATATAAAAACGTATGAAAACGTTTTCTTACATTTTCATGAAAAGCGTATAAAAACGTACAAAAACGGATAAAACGTATGAAAATGTATAAAAACGGATAAACACGTATAAAAACACATGAAAAGGTATAAAAACGTATAATAACGTCCAAAAAACGTATAAACCGCACAAAACGTACAAAAATGTACAAAAACGTACAAAACGTATAAAAATGTACAAAAACGTATAAAAACCTGCAAAATCGTATAAAAACGTACAAAACGTATAAAAACGGATGAAAACGTATAAAAATGGATAAAAACGTATGAGCTAGGATGTATAACATCTTTTATAAGATAAGGGTTATATTTATAAAATTTATATACTTAATAAAAGCCTTGTGGTCCACAAAACAAAAAATAGACCCATATTTACATCAAGAATGAAAAAGAACCTATTTTTGCAAACAAATGTTAAAATGCACCATTTATAAAAAACTCTGCAAAGATCCCACGTGAGATCGAGATCCTTTTTGCTTGATAATATCGTAAAATCGTAAGATTTTGAAGATTGTGATCATAATCATAACAACCATGAATTCTTTTGATATCCAAGGAAATTTCAAAAAAAACTACAATTAACACATGTAAAACCTCAAGACAACGTGATCTCATTCAATAAAAGTCTATAGAAAATGGATGATAACACCTTTCTTAGTCTAATATTAACCAATTACTCATTCAATAAAAGTCTATAGAAAATGGATGATAACACCTTCCTTAGTCTAACATTAACGAATTATTGTTGTATGTTGTTAGATGAGGAGGTTGGTTTTGTGTCTAATTTTTTTACTAAACCTGTTGTGTTGTTTGATTGTAAGATTTTGAGTAAGGGTCATTGACATCATATATATCAACAGTAGGCATGACCCAAATGATTTTGCGATGAAAGTTTATAAACTGAACATTTTTATGTAAGTTATATTGGTGATTAGTATGTTTATCTCAGACTTTTCGACCTAACATACGGGTAATTAATATCTTGTTGCATCAAGTATCAACTACAATAATATTTTGGCAGAACTATTAAAATTGCAAAAAGGGAAAACAATACAATGTCAAAATATGAACCGAGGCAACATAAACACCAGGATCATAAATATGGTTTATAATAATAAAAACTAATTAAATAATCATAAACGTGAAAATATTAATAGGTTTAAAATGATTAAATAGGTTAATTTATTTTTTCAACCGTAGTGAGCTTCTGGTTCATGTATATGTGGTATGAGGAGTTTCATAATCTTTGACCAGTTCAAAATCAATGCGTGTATTATAGTAAAACAATTTTTAAAGTTGTAACAAGTTTATAGATAATGAAATTACGCAGATGTATAACATTGCAAAGTTTATAGATTAGTATTACATGTCAAGTTTACAACTCTGTAAAAGCTCTACAATTTTCTTTACCACTTGGGCACTTGGTTCTTTTAAGGTCATGTTTAAAAGTTATTAAAACCTGGAGCACCGAATGGGTTTAATCATTCACTTATATCATAAAATGAGCGGCTTTGATTCTTTTTCTTAAAATCAAACAATTAGTGTAGTCTCTTATACTTTGTTGGCCTCATAAATAAATAAATGAAGCCTAAAAAATATAGTTGTTTTAAAGGATTTTGTTAATCAGGGTCTTGAAAATAAGTGGCCTAAAAAATTCAGGGACCTAATAATTTTGATAACCTAATCCAATGGTTGATAAATGAAGGTAAAACTTTTAGGGTATACAACAATAACACGAGATAAACTCTTAAAACACGTAGTTTATTAATAATAAAAAGATAAAAATAAACCCTGAGCCCTATATTTATAGGAGAAGTTATGTTATGCGAAAAGAAACCTAAACAAAATAATATAAAACTTCTTAAATAAACCCTTAAACTTTCTTAAATAACAAAATAAACCCAGGGGTGGCCTAGTGGTAAAAGGACTTGCAAGTGTCACACTAAAAGGTGTGAGGTCCCAAGTTCAATTCCTGCTAGGTGCGAATAACCCTGAAGTGGCCACGCCAACCTCCTAAAAAGGGGGCACTTTACATGGTTTGAGTCTGTGTGGCGGTGGGTTCAAACCCCGTGGATTAGTCAGCCTAAAGAGCGGAAATCATGGTTACAAAAAAAAGTCCATAAAACACCCAAATGTGGCTCATGCGAGGGGGGTGTAGCGCATTTGCCAAATAGAAAACAAGAGGTCATTTTTGTCCCGTGATGCAGCACATTTAGGCTTCGAGGTGCAAACTTCGGCCTTTTTGTCGTGAATTCTTTGTACGAACACGTAGCTCTACACAAACTTCAGTTCCATAGACTTTTTCCCTTTATGCTTAGCTTGTCCTCATCAAATAGCCTTACCCTTAAGCTAACCACCAGTTCAACTAAACTAGATACATATAAGTTTTCAAGATATTGCAATAGCGGTAAACTTTGTTGAGACTAGAGGCGAACAATTTGACTAACAACAATAGAGCGGCTAAAAGTAGTTTTTAGGGTTTATGTTATACATTTTTACAATTTGACCTTTTGTATTTTGTTTATTAAAACGAAAAGTTAAATTGAAACTAACACTATACATCAGGGCATTTAGGCGGTTTCAAACTCCTCTGGCTCCCTATCCTTGACCTAAACCGGTTTTGGGACTTTGCATTCACAACCAATGATAGGGAACAAGCTTAACTTAGGTGTTGTTTGTTTTTAAGAGGCTCTGAATCTGAATGTGAATATTCGGTAAAAAAGTATGAATCTGATTTCCATCTTAATCTTAATAAGTGGTTGAGAAATCTGAATCTGAATGAAATAAAACTGTT
Organism: Tanacetum coccineum; assembly: GCA_026074375.1. NCBI lineage: Eukaryota > Viridiplantae > Streptophyta > Magnoliopsida > Asterales > Asteraceae > Tanacetum > Tanacetum coccineum. Next base: position 68,687 of record BQNB010010171.1, read on the forward strand.
TGTTTTGGTAAAAATGTCTAGATGTGTTAAACTATAGTTTTTACAATTTAAATATAAAACGATTGCATTCGCACAAGAAAAAACTTCATTAAATTAAAAAAAACGAATTTTATAATATAATCAATTTAAAGTTTGAATTGAACTTCTTAAAACGATTAACTAAACAAGTCACGTTAAAATTGAGATGTATGAATCCGAAACTGTGCCCTTCAATTTGAACAAAATATGAGTTGACACATATCATGTTATACTCTTTATCTAACAAAACATATGCAATGATTCTATTTAATACTTTTAATACAAAAGACAAAAGTGAAACAAGAAAAAAAATCAAGAAATAAAAAAAACACCAAAAAAATCATAACAAAGTAAAAAACAAAAAAGGTAAGAAAAGAAAGACATTAAGAGGTGTTAAGACACCCCCTCCACATCTAGTTCAGTAAGAGGTTTATGCCTCTTACTGCCTCTTAAAAATCAGAAAAAAAATAAATGCTCTTAACACTGCTTGCCTCTTACTGCCTCTGGATGACTTGAAAAAAACAAACAGTCGTAAATACCCAAATGTCTAACCGCGTCTGAATGAGTCAGATTAAGATGCTGTTAAGAGGCATTTCTAAAAAAACAAACACCACCTAGTGTTTCGTGGCTAACAGTTTCACAGAATCAAACTTGATGAGGAAAATAATCAAGAAAGCAAAGAACATAAGTGAAGTGTGTTTGGATGGTTATTTTGTTGGAACGAAAACAAGTGTTTGACATTTAGGTAAAACATGAATGTTCTGTGGTTATATATTAAGAGAATTGCTACATCCACAAAATAACTTCCACAAAATTTCCATAAAATGACATGTATCCAATCAAAATCTTTTTGTTCATTTCTCTTTCTTCCTTTTTGATTAACATCTCCCTATTAATACATGCCACATCATTTTGTGAAACTTCTTTTGTGAATCTTTTTGTGGATGTAACATCTCTCATATATTAATTTTATTGACATTTATGTTTTACTTAGATGCTAAACTTATTTTTGTGTTGTTTTGTTTGTTACGTAGTATTTCTTAATTAGGGTTAATTCTAGGGTTGTTTCATAGTTTATTATCTTTTGTTTCTTGCAATTTTCATCTCTCTTTAAATATGGGCCTTGGATACATTGTAACTCTGAGTCATTAATAAAATTACTTATTTAGAGTCTTTGCTCATGTTAGGGCCCGTTTGGTTTGAAAAATGTTTTTGACGAAATTGAAATCTGTTTAAGGAAATGGAATGTTAAGGAATGGACTCTTAGGGTCCGTTTGGTTCGCAGAATGTTTTTGACGGAATTGGAATATGTTTAAGGGATTGGAATGTTAAGGAATGGAATCTTAAGAATTGTAATCTTTAGGATTTGGAATCTAAAGAAATTGGAATTTGCAAAACCTAACGCGTGTTTGGTTGGGAGAAAATGAAAAGAAGAAAAAAGAATTACTTTAAATAATAATTTTTTTAAATATTATTATATTTAAAATTATTTAAATAAATATTGTATTTATATATAAATATAAAATAGAAAGTAGGTTTTAAAATTAATTTAAATTGTAAATAAATAATTACTATTTGCTCTAACTGAATAAGTATAATTAAAAAATAATAATTAAATATTATAATAATAATAAATAGCTAATAATTAATAATTAATATTAATAATAAAACTTTACTTTAGGATTTGGAATCTAAAGGAATTAAATTTGCAAAACCTAACACGTGTTTGGTTGAGAGAAGATGAAATGAGAAAAAAAGAATTACTTTAAAATATAATTTTTTTTTAAATCTTATTATATCTAAAATTATTTTAATAAATAGTATATTTATATATAAATATAAAATAGAAAGTAGGTTTTAAAATTAATATAAATTGTAAGTAAATAATTATTATTTAATCTAATTGAATAAGTATAATTAAAAAATAATAATAAATAATAATTAATAATTAATAATTATTATATTAATAAAAAAACTATTAATAAAAAATAAAGTTTAAAAATTGATTTATATTAGAATAAATAATTATTTTTTAATATACAATAAAAATATAAATAAAAAGTAGAGTTTAAAAATTGACTTATATTTAAAATAAATAATAACTCATTAATATAATCCAATAAACATAATTAATTAATAAATAATAATAATAATAATAAAATAAACAATAATAGTATATAAATAATAATAATAATACTAATAATAAAATAAATAATAAATAATAATAGTAATAATAAAATAATAACAATAATACTAATTAAATAGTTATTATTATTTATTATAATAATAATAATAATAATAATAATAAATTTTTGATGATGAAAATACTAATTCTAAGGAATTGTAAAGATTCCTTTCATTAGGCCATGAAAGGTTGAATTCCACATATGTGGGATTTTTAAAGATTTACATTCTATTCCTTTGCTAACAAACACATTGAGGAATAAAATTTAGATTATAAATTCTTTGAATCTGCCAACCAAATACGTTATGGAATGGAATCAAATTCCAATTCCATCAGAATCCTAAAGAATCCGCGAACCAAACGGGGCCTTAGGGTTTTATTCCCTTGATGATAGCGTCTTGTTTGCAAACCTTTGGATTGGGGTTATCACCACTTCCATGTTATGCCTTATAACTCTATTTTGGTCATTGCTGACGGATAAACTGATATGTCCTTTTTGGTGGTTCGGTTTTCAAAGATGAAACCGCAAGGTTTATTGTTTCATTCCTTTGATCATATGTATATAGTTGTACAAAGGACAAGGGCTAGATTGTATTAGTTAGAAGTCCCAAGGGACTGAAAGTGTAATTTTTCTGTTATTTTTCCTCTTTATATTTGAAAGTTCGTTACATTTTGTAATTAACAATTCAATAAACACAATTCTTTTCCTTTCATCTTGTTTCGTTTTATGGAACTTCACATGGTATCAAAGCTCTATCAATGGAGTTCTAAGTCGTTAGTCTGTTACAAATCTGTTAGTCTGTTGTAACTAATTCAAGAGTGTGTGTACTCTCTTTTCTTCTCTGTTTTCCGTACTGTGTTACTCTGATCATTGCATTTCTTGATTCATATCCATGGCTCCACCTGCATCTTCATCAACAATTAAACCTACACCACTTGCAGTGTTTCAAAACCCTCTTTATCTTCATCCCTCTGATGGTCCTAGTTCTCTAATTGTTTAAGAAAAGTTAACTAGGGCACAAAACTACAGAGCATGGAAAAGAGCACTTGAAATTGGTCTTTCTGCCAAACGCAAGTTGGGATTTGTTAAGGGAACAGTTGTGCGTTCTGCTACTGATGAGAATCTTGCAGAATTGTGGGATACTTGTAATAATATGGTGATTTGTTGGATTATGGGTTCTGTTAGTGAATCAACAGCTAGATCAATCATGTTTGTGGGCACTGCTAGTGAGATTTGGCAACAATTAGAGAAAAGATTTTCCTTAAGTGATGGATCAAGAAAGTATAAGTTGAATGAGGACACTTATGAGATTACTCAATCTGGTAGTTCTGTTGGTGAGTATTACACTAAAATGAAGTGTGTTTGGGAAGAGTTAGATAACATCAATGTGCTACCTGTTCTTGCTATTGTTACTCCTGAAATCTCGGTTTTCTTGGCTGCCTTGAATAAGCAAAAGGAAGAGCAAAGGCTATTCCAGTTTCTTAATGGTCTTGAAGAACATTTTAGTCATCAAAGTAGTCAAATTCTGATGATTGATCCATTGCCAAGTGTTGAAGTTGCTTGTTCTTTGCTTCAACAAGAGGAGTCTCAAAGATTGTTGTTTAAGTCATCTGCAAACATTGAGTCTTTAGCATTGTTGAGTAAAGGAATTGTTAAAGACAAATGTTCTATCTGTGGTTTCAAATGGCATCCCCCAGAGAAATGTGGAGAAGGTTGGTTATCCATCATGGAATGTTAAATACAAGGGTCCTCAACAAACTAGGCAGGCAAGGCCAGGACAGACTCAGGGTGGTCAAGGGAGAAATCAAGGTTTTCACAAGACTGCAGCTCATGTGGAGAGTGGAAATATTAGTTTTACTCCTCAGCAATTTGAACAATTGTTGAAAAGTGTACAACAAATGAGTCAATTCAATGCAGAGGAGGAAATTGATCACCATCAGTTTGTGGCAGGTATTACTTGTCTTAGTAGTCATTTAGATTTGATTAATGTGTTAGAAGATTAGATATATGACACTGGTGCATCTGATCATATGACACCAATAGAGGATAATGTGTTTGACCCTTATTAGTTAAAAATCTCGCGCTCTCGCAACATCCTCCACACATAAGATTGCCTAATGGAGATAATTCAGTTATATCTCATGTGGGTAAAGTGCATTTGAATAATGGCATTCTGCTGAAAGATGTGTTAGTGGTTCCTTCCTTTAAGTTCAGTTTATTATCTGTGCCTAAACTGACTCAAGATAGTCAATGTGTAATTTCATTTTACCTAAAGTTATGTGTTGTTCAGGACTTGATAACAAAGAAGGTGACATGACTGGGTAGATTGAAGGAAGGATTGTATCATCTCCTCAATGTTCCTGTTGATAAGGTTGCTAGTGTATTCTCAAGTTTGGTTCATACTTCTTTGTAAAAGTTTTCTTTGTCTGTTGTAGGAAATAAATATGTGAAAGGTAGTTATGGTTTGTGGCATCACAGATTAGGACATGTATCTGATGTAAAGATGAATCAAATTCATGAGATTTCAGTGTCTAAATCTAGTCATGATAATTGTTTGTCTTGTCCTATGACTAAATTTACCAAACTTCCTTATTCTATAAGTGAATCTCATAGTAGTAATGTGTTTGAGCTGATACATATAGACATATGGGGCTCTTACAAAGTTTCAACACATGGGAAGTTTAGGTATTTTCTGACTATAGTGGATGATTGTAGCAGAGGTACTTGGATTTACTTACTTGAACAAAAGTCTGATTCATTTGAAGCTTTGAAGTCCTTTATTAAGTTTGTAACTACACAATTTGATAAGCAAATTAAGATTGTGAGATCAGATAATGCTCTTGAATTTGTTAAAGGTCAATGTGGACCTTATTTGGCTAGTCAAGGAATTGTTCATCAGACTTCTTATGTAGATAGGCCTCAACAGAATGGAAGGGTTAAAACAAAACATAGACATATTCTAGACACTACCAGAGCTTTGAGATTTCACTCAAAATTACCTCTTAAGTTTTGGGGTGATTGTGTTACTACTGCAACATTTCTTATTAATAGACTTCCTTCTTCTGTTGTTGGAAATGTTACTCCCTATGAGATTTTACTTAAGAAAAAGCTAGACTATACTAGTTTAAGAGTGTTTGGATGTTTGGCTATGGTGAGCAATCCTTTAAGAACAGCTGATAAGTTTGATCCAAGAGGTGTACCTTGTGTGTTTTTAGGTTATCCTTCCAACCAAAAAGGGTACAAGTTCTATAATCTTTTAACCAAAACCACTTTTGTATCAAGAGATGTTGTTTTCAATGAAACATTGTTTCCTTTTGCTGAGAATAGTACAAAAAAATTCCTAAATCCTTTGCCAACCACATTTTCTTGTTACACTCAAGCTTCTAATTACTGGAATGACTTAAGTGATGATTGTATTATTCCTAATAACCAAAATCATACTTCACCTACAGTAAATCCTGACTCTAATTCAACTATCCAAACACCCTCTATAACTGTCACTGAAACTAGTTCTCTACCAACTGCTCCTATAATTTCACCATCAGTTCAAATCTATCTAGTCAACCTCCTTTACCATCAAGAAGGTCAAATAGAACCAAAACTGTTCCCACAAAACTTCTGGATTTTGTCCTGACTCATACACCAAAAGCAAACCTTGTGTCCCAAACACCTCTTGTATCAGTTTTCCAGGATTTTGTTACTGCTTTGCTTGTTCAAAAGGATCTAGTAAACTTCAAAGAGGCAGTTGCAGACCCTGGTTGGTGTGCTGCAATGGATGTTGAGCTCAAAGCTTTGGAAGAAAATGGTACTTGGGAGTTAACAGTCTTGCTTGCAGGAAAGAAGGCTATTGGCTCTCATTGGATTTTCAAAACTAAACTTAAGGCAGATGGTACTGAAGAAAGAAAGAAGGCTAGACTGGTTGTGCAGGGCAATAGACAAAGACATGGCATTGATTATCAAGAGACCTTTGCTCATGTTGCAAAGATGGTGACTGTAAGATCTTTATTAGCTATTGCAGCTGTGAAAGGTTGGTTCACATGTCAAATGGATGTGTCTAATGCATTTCTTCATGGTGACTTGTTTGAAGAAGTTTATATGAAACCTCCTTTGGGATATATTGGTAAGGGTCACAATGTAAGTGCTGATTCTAAACTTGATCCTCAGATGGTATGCAAATTAAAAAAGTCCTTGTATGGTCTAAAACAAGCACCAAGACAGTGGTTTTCCAAATTGTCTTCTGTATTACTGGAATTTGGATATACACAGTCGAAGACAGACTATTCCTTGTTTGTTAAAAAGGAAGGTACAAGTTTTACTGTTGTTCTTGTCTATGTTGATGATCTTCTAATCACAGGAAATGATGAATCTCAAATCAATAGTCTCAAAGCTCAGCTTAGTTTAGTATTTCATATGAAAGATTTGGGAGAAGTGAATTATTTTTTGGGCTTGGAAGTTTGCAAATCTTCTTAGGGTATCTTTATTTCTCAACACAAGTATACTAAAGAGCTTCTTAAGGAAAGGAGAGTTTTGAATAACAAGCCTTATAAACTTCATATGGAACCTAACCTAAAGTTGCAAGCTGATGTTGGTACTCCATTACAAGACCCTGAAGTCTATAGAAGATTTATTGGAAAGCTTTTTTACTTAACTATTACAAGGCCAGACATATGTTACATTGTGCAACTCTTAAGTCAGTTTATGCAATCCTCTACTTCTGTTCATATGCAAGCTGTGAAACACTTGTTGAGGTATTTGCTGAACTCTCCAAGACAAGGTATTTTGTTGGCTCATGATTCAGCTGTTCAATTAAAGGCCTATTGTGATTCAGATTGGGCAAGTTGTCTAATGACAAGGAGATCTACAACAGGTTATTGTGTTCTTTTGGGAGACTCTCCAATTAGCTGGAAATCCAACAAAACAAGTTGTAGTGTCTAGATCTTCAGCAGAGGCAGAGTATAGAGCTATGGCCATGACTTGTTGTGAGGTGACTTGGCTAGTGAACTTGTTTAAGGATCTTGGTATAAAAGATATGAAACCTGTTGAATTGTTCTGTGATAATCAAGCTGCATTGTACATAGTCGCTAATCCTATATTTCATGCTAGAACAAAGCACATTGAAGTTGATTGCCACTATGTTAGAGATCAGTTAAAGGCAGACAAAATCAAACATACTTATGTCCACACCAAATCTCAATTGGCTGATGTTTTTACTAAAGTTGTGTCAGTGGATCAGCATACAAAGCTTGTATCCAAGTTAGGAGTTTCAAGTTCAATCAACTCTCAACTTGAGGGCGAGTGTACAAAGGACAAGGGCTAGATTGTATTACTTAGAAGTCCCAAGGGACTGAAAGTGTAATTTTTCTGTTATTTTTTCCTCTTTATATTTGAAAGTTCGTTACATTTTGTAATTAACAATTCAATAAACACAATTCTTTTCCTTTCATCTTGTTTCGATCTCTGGAACTTCACAATAGTTGTTTACGTATTAAGTTGCAAGGAATCTAAGCGAACTACTAAACATCTTATACAGTTTAATAATGCATTTTGAGGTTCTTAAGAGTTTCTGCGTATTTAAACCTTAATTTATCAGTTTTAAGATAAATGTTATGTTACTTAACTATGTACTCCTAAGTCCTAACAATTTATGACCTTGTTCTTACTCTTTTCTGAACGTAAAACAAGCACGACCAAACACCCCTTAATAATGTATCACCTAACACGTGCTACATGTAAACACATATCCAAGTTGACAAGTTGACAAGTTGAATATTTATTATTGGAAATGAACCGATTAAAAAAATATAACATATTATTACTTAATGCTTTCAATTATTAATAGAGTATTCCGTAACTTCATTTTCAAGAGATTTGGAAAGTATAAAATCTATCAAAAAAAAAACTCTCCCGCTTATCGATCGCTAATATTTTATAGATGATGACATTATCAATCCAATAATTTGGGCAAGTCTAAACAATTTAATACTCATCTTCACTATCGGAGTAGATGAAAACCAATTTTTTTTACAAACATGAGTCACGATTAATTAGCTCTACAAAGCAGCTCAAAAACCATTTGAGCGTGGTAAATTAGCTCTTTATAAATTTGGGTTATTCGGCTAGAGCTCATGGCTCTAAGACGTACGTAGTAGAAGAAATAATGAAAAAACCTATGAAAAAACAGAAATATTATAAGACACTTTCCGAGAAAATTTTAAAAAAGAACCACAGTGATGTAATTGATGCATGTGGGACAGTTTCATATAAGTAAATCGAGTTAGAATTGGAATAATGCGGCAGGAATTGGGGATAGTTTTCGACAAGTTTTGATACGAAAGTGCTTTGGTGACGCATCTGCTTGTTGCTAGTATCCGAGTTGCTTTTTTCCAACTTTTCTTGGAAAGTGGTATTTCAAATTTTATTGCAACCATATGATATATAAGTCAATTATGATCCATAAAGTTGTTATATACAGTACCATTCATTTTTAAATGTGAACAAATCAATATGTTGACATTGATAATATATATTACGTATACGTATTCGAATACATAGAGTACCATATATAAGCAAGTTTTTACTGAAAAAAGTGAAAATGCATACGGCTTTTTAATAAGTCCAACTTGATTTTTAAAGGGTGCTTGGTTTAAAAGAGAGGCATGAAAAAAAGAAAGATAAAGGAAATATTAAGAAATATAATGATTATTTCATTGTCTTAAATTTGCTTGGTTCCTTGACAATATGCTTATATATAGGTATAGAGACAAGGCAACAACAAAACAAAATTCTTAAAACATTAAAGTGTAGCAAAACATAAACAATAATTTTGACGTCTACTATTAAAAAAACATAATAATTAACAACAATAGAATTATCAAACAAGGTTCATAAAAATTCTAAATCAAATCGATCCAATATTGAATCTAGCATAAATTAAAACAAGCAAAAAGATGAAATCCAAAAGTTAGAGTGAGATATATCAGATTTATGTTGTGCATCCGTATAAAACTAAAAATTAATTAATTGTAAATAAGATAAGTTTGTGAATTTGATTTAATTAAAAGAATAAATTTATGTAAAAAAGAAAACTAAAGTTGGTTTAGTAATAAAATAGGCAAAATAACCGTTAGTTTTTTTTAGTTAAAATGGGGAAGTTGGTATAATAAAATCTCATACCACTTGATAGTTAATTTAGTGGGGAATGAATTACGGGAGATGATTTGCACACTTCAAAAAGTGATTGACACACTTAAAATATGTGTTGTCGTGACATTTATACCCCTACATCATTTAGCGAGCGTGCAAATATTAAGGGTATAATAGTCATAACACATACATTTTGAGTGTGCCAATCACTTTTTAAAGTGTACAAATCATCTCCCGACTATATTCCCTATAACCAACCAACAACTTTCATTTTCATACCTATTACTTACGAATTTATTAATAGGTTTGAATTCTTAACCGACGAATTTATTAGATTTCGAAATATAGTTTTAATAGTTATGTTTTTATGTACGTCGCTAGATTTGTTTCATCTAGGAGATGAAATGTATATCGTTAGAAGAGATTAAAAAATACATGAATATAGAGAACTTTCACGCCACATAGACATATAAATTATAAAAAACATACAATTACCAGGATTGCTGCTCGGTTTCGCTAGCCCAACCCGACGCACGATCCGACCCGACCCGACCCAACCCCTCTTCTACCCTACCTCCGATCCATGTTTTCCATCTGTATTCCTCTCTTATTTTGCTTCTACCTCCGATCTATGTTTTCCAACCCGTATTCTTTCTACCTTTGGTGATTAGTTAGGCCGCTCCAAGACCGCCCCAATTTGGCTTCAAAATCTGCCCCGTATGGTTAATCCCCACTCTTTATCCACCTCACTACTGCTTCGCTGGATAAAAAATGGTAAGTCAAGTGTCTATTCTTCCCTACGTGTCTTCATGAAGCCAAAGGGGAGCTTCTTCCGTCACCAAAACACATGCCGGTCTCTCACTTCTCACAAAAAAACACAAACACACAGCAAGTCCAAAACAAAAAAAATCAACGACAACAAAATATTTCAAAGATGTGATGAGGAATCGGTTCACTAAACAAAATCCAGGAATTCAAAAAAAGGTACCACTCTTATTTCTTTTTTTTAATTAGGGTTTTGTCATAATTTAAGGGTTTTGCCATAATTTGGTGTGCGGGTGAGCAAGGGCGGGTTTGGGTTCGTTGTTTTTAGCTTATTGGAGCATCTTATGAATTAAAAAGGAAATGTTTTATTTAGTTAAATTTTGGTTTGTAAGATGAAATTAGTTTACTTTAGTTTTTTTTTGGTAATTTAATGGATTCTTTTATGGATAATGTTTATCGTGTTTAGTTTCATGGAATAATTTTATCTATTTGGATGTATGATGTTTGTAAGGGTGGATATTTTTTTTAAAAGATCATACAAATTTGGTCATGGTAATAATTGTAGCTTTTCTTTTGTATATTTGTTGTCTCCGGGTTGCTCTTACCCATTGTATCCGGGTTTTTTTTGTACCCGGGAAGTCATTTAATGCTTCTGCTACCCGGTTTTCTACCTTATCTCTCCTCCACAACTCCTCCTCTCCTCTCATTTCTCCACTCTTCCACAGTTACATCTCACTCACGCCTCTCCACTATAGCCCAGTTATTCTTTCTAACCAATGACATCATCAAACCCACAAAATGTCCTCCTCGAATTTCAATCCCACTCACACACTCAATTCCCGATTTCCCTAAACTTTTTAGGGTTCTCAAAAACTCCAAAAACATAAACAAAAAAATACAAAAAACCGCATAACAAAATGAGAACTAACCATAAAAGTTAAAAGAACCCTTAAAAAAAACACATAACACCCTTCCCCTTCAATCCCCCAGCCACGCATAAACACTTACTACCAAACACAATAGCTTCAACAGCCAGTGACCTAGCCGCTAACCCGACAAACACATAGTAAACTGATTTTGTTAAGGTTTCAATGTAATAGATCCCATTTTGAACATTTCCCTATACTTCCATTTGCAATGTGTTCTAACGATTTGGCGTTTTTTTCGCAGTGGAAACCTATTTGACAGTTAGGAATTTTTATTGGAGTCCAAATATACAATTTTTTGGTCATACAACTTAGGTGAGTAAAGTAACACCTTCTCTCTTTTTTGTTGCCAGCAGACACCTCCCTTGAGGGTGCTGTAACGGCTACAACGCGTCCCCCAATGGGTCGACCTACTCCTACTAACCCATTATGGTTAAAACAGATATGCATTTGAATACGACATAAATTTATCACACCTGATAGAATCATTACATTTGCATGTATACCATTTGAATATACACATGATAACAAATCAAAGTTAAAAATAATGGTTCTTTTTATATTTGATTGATGTAGTTTTTATCTACCAGCAATTGTTTAAATGGTCTTCCGGAGTATGTGGGTGTGGCACCAATGCTCGGACATGTAAGTATGTAAGTGACCAGAACCCGTTCTTTGTATCCATTTATGTATTCAATAATGCAAGTTGCGTTTTATGAATACTGATGACATTATCGAAATGGTTTTGCAGGTTAAATAACGTGCTCTCTTCCATAACTTTCATTCTCAGGTAAGCGAGGCTTATTTTCATTTATCTATTTATTCACTAAATAATAAATTAAAGTTAGTTGCGAAGGGTTATTTTTCTACGATAATCATCGAACATTTTGACTAATATGCCACCTGTATAGTTAAGTAAATAACACCATTGCAATATGCATTCTAACAGTATAAGCTTTTACAAAATACATCCAAAACACAATTCAGTTGTGAGGTAGAAACATTTTTTCCTGAATATCCACAAAATGGTTTAAATTACAATATAATAATATCATAATACATAGCCTAAGAATCAAGATCACGCTTACTGGATGCCCGAATTTAACTTTGAATGACACTAGAAACCAAACCATGAAATGTTTGTTGGTTCCCATAATCCAGACCCTGCATATACGGACCTTGATGAGCAAGCTGTAAATGTGCCAGAAGTTAGTTACTGAAATTCAATACATTCAAGATAGATACATATAGTTTACACACACCGAACTAGGTTTTACTCATTAGTTATTGCAACTAATCATTAGTTATTATCTTAAACAAAACCATGGTTTTATTAACCATTCTATCCCTTACTGTATTCATTGGCTAAAGGCCCCTTCTGGGCGTCAATGTTGGTAACGTATATCTTAGATGTGATATCAGACATGTATGCATATTTACATGTAGGCAATATATATTATGCTGATTTAATAAATTGTATAACTCTGCAGCTTACGTTGAAGGCCATGAAGATCCCGATAAACTAGCAACCAATCAAGCGAATTAACCAACATTTCAGCTTAACATTGTTATATAATTACGATTGCGTACTTTCTTTTACATGACAAGAAAAACACAGAAAAAAGTAGCAGCTTATTAAACTCTTGGAAGATGCGGATCAAGATTTCATTAGATGCTGCTAGGGGAATTGAATACATTCACTAAATTGGGTAGCTAGAGTCTCTGATTTTGGGTTATCTTTGATGGGTCCAGATCTCGATTCACAACAAAGACCAACAAAGGCAGCCGGGACAGTTGGCTACATTGATCCAAAAAACTATGGACTTAATGTAGTTACTGGCAGGAGTGAAAGGGTTGCTAGAATTTCTAACGAACCCAATGCTGCTCATCCAGGGATTATATTGATGACAAGAGTAGACTGTGCGAATAAGGTAACACTTCTTTCTGAATGTGATATTCTCATATGGCTTTACCCCTAAGTTAATGTGGTCTTTCTACATACTTTTAATACTTTGCAATGGTATGTCTTAGACCTAGAATACATTATATATAGGGTCATCCAACGACCTTATGCATGACCAACATGATTGGAAAAATCGCAAGCAAGCAACTGAAGATGAAAATCTCAGTTTCTTTTAGCTCTACCTTAGGTTGGTTTAAGCCTCAAAACAACTGACATTAGTAAATTTGGGAAACCATTGTGATCACTTATAAAGTAACATGCATTTGAGATTCAAGTAGACCGATAAGAATGAAGAAACTATAAACAAATAGATTAGATACATATGTAGCAGTCATGAGTGTTTTGTTGGGAAGCATCATGACATCACGCTTGCTAAATCATGAGAAAGGATATAGTAACATGTTTAGGTTCATTACTTTGTTTTGCAAATTCATTTGATCTACATAATGACAAAAGGAGGCTACTGAAACGTTGTGTTGCTACGTAAGGTAAAACATATTGGGGTGGTTTAAATATATAGTGCTTGAGATGATAAAAAATTACATTCATTTACCCATACCCAAACCCGCTTTTACCCATTTTCTCATGGAACAAATAGCTTGAGGTTTATGGCATTTGTACTGTTTCGCTTTTATGCTGATTTCATGATAATCCTAAAAACCTCCTTTTCTACGTCCATTCGACCACCATACTTAACCGCAACCGTGAGATACTATTTACTATTTATGTTTATTTGCTTAACTAGAAATCTTTGCTATTTGCAGCTAGCCTTTCTAAGATATTTGCATTATGGAGATGTTTAAATGGAAGCAAAAACAGATTATGCTCAATGTGAAGGAAAGGGAAGGAAAATAAGAAGTTATATTTCTAATATGAAGCAACATAATGAATTTGTAATCTTAGTACATGACTGTATTATTTATGCATCTGAGTTGCCAAGGTCACAACTATTGAATACGTGGGAACGATAACCCAGGAACAAAAACTTCCAAATTATATTAAAGAGTTATTGTTCAGCAGTTGTTAATATGTTTCGTTAATGTACAATTCCGCGCTCCGCATGTTTTTGGATTGATGTTATAATGTTTCCCTTTCTTTAGTTGCATAATGCATTACATTTGTTGTTATCAAGCAATATGCAGTACATGATTTTGGTTTAATCTAGATACACCTCATTAGTACGCGTTGCCAAATTGAATCATTTTCCAGGTTCTGTTATACTTTCGTGAAGCGAAACACACATGAATCTACTTTCAGCTCAATGTCGTTTGCTCTGTTCAACCATAAAAAAAGAATAGCCCCGCGCTCCGCAGCGAAGCGCGGGCTAAAAACCTTGTTTACTTAAAAGGCAGCAAGGGTATTAAATGCAGGGTATTAAATGCATTTAATGAAGATTGGATCGACCTGTCGGAACCCGCCGGGCGCTGGCCGGAACCCGCTGGAACTCGACCCATTTCCCAACCCGCCGGAACCCGTTTGCTTTGGCTTCCAGTCACATACACTCTTACTGACACGTAATTCTCCACTAATTTTATAACTAACACGTAGCTAAACTCAGTACACGCGTTCTTTTTCCAATCCAACATAAAACCTTATAAAAACACACGCAATTGAAGGCATCTCTGTGTATTCTCTCTCGACTGAGACACATGAAAAACTCACAGAAAAATCATAAAAGAAAAGTTCAACAAACTGAAGATTGAAGATCCCATTCAAGAAAGTTACAACTATCAATTTGTAAGTGTGAGATACACAATAACCCTAATTTTCATCCAATAATTTACAAACTTCTATTTTTTCTGCAAAATTTAGGTTTTTTTTATGGTTCTATGTGGTGCAATCTTGCAACTAAGTATGGATTTGAGCTTAGATAGTGAATTGTATTGATGTATATTAATACTTTTCAGAAAAAGGTACGTGGCCTGGTCTTCTTCCTCATGCGGTCTCTTTTTCCAGGCTTTTGGAATTGGTTTCTAATGACTGTTCTGTTGAGATTAATGAAACTGGTATTACCCTTTTTAAGTTCTTATCATATGCTATTTTTATTAGTTTTATTTAGTTGTTAGAATAGTTTCTTATTTTTTGATATAAAGATTGTATATTTATTTAATTGTTGTAATGTAGTTATCTATAAGAAGTAATGTTGTGTATTGTGTCAAAATGTGAAAATGTTGCTTTTCGATTGAATTAGCTCTTTGGTAATATAGATAGAACAAAAAACAAGCGATTTATGTGTTGTGTATTGTGACAAAAGGTGAAAATGTTGCTTTTCGATCGAATTAGCTCTTTGGTTATATAGATAGAACAACAAACAAGCGATTTATGTTACTCAATTAGAACATATTGTGTGAGTACCAACACATATATGATTATGGTATATAGTTTAGAAAGCATGTTTTACTTATTATCAGTATTGCATTGAAAAGTACAAGTTTTGTTATTTGGAGCATGATTGACGTCATTATGCTGTTTTTGAAAAAGTATGCAATAATACATATTGGTGTTAAAGTTTAGTATTTTGGGTTCTTATCATCGTAGAGGGATTGATTAAATTGATGTGGTGGTGAAATTGGTAGGGACCAAGTTAAAGCACAAGCTGGGGCGAGAGGTATCTGGAGCATGATTATGGATTGAGTAGGTCGATTGATTATTTTCTCGAACCATTGATTGTGCTTGGTTTGTTTAGAAATAAGCCCTTTTATATTAAGGTCAAATGTACATTGATTCTTTTATCATTTTCCCTTCTTTTTCAGTTTATTGATTTACCTGTAAAAGTTTCAAATAGGGAATGTAGTAATGGGTTGCTATTGTTTCGGTTCAGTCAACATTGTGTTCCTCTTTTTGCGGTGATAACTCAAAGAGTTACATTATATACTTAGTAGTTGAATTGTGAATATGATGTGTAAAAATCTGAATTTACTCACCAAAAAGTGTCTTTTGGTGTATTATATACACATATAGCTTTTGGTTTCATTAGATATTACGTACATATATATGAGATATATTGATCCAGTTTGTAATACTCCCT
>BQNB010010172.1:0-58571 GCA_026074375.1 Tanacetum coccineum
ACGGTGTGTGAGATATTTAATTTTTTTAAAAAGGTGGAAAGTGAGTTTTTTTATTTTTGATGAAAAAAATGAATGGCTATAATTGGTTCATTGGGTCTATGACAAATGTTGGGTCTATATTGAACTTTTGGCGTTTGAAATAAGACTTAAATTTTGAGATTTGACATTAATTTTCTAATTTTCCAATTTTCCTATCAGGGTCGGGTCACTCGGTTTGTGACTAAAGGGGTAACTAGGGGTGTCAAAAAAGCCGACCCGACCCGAACCCGAATAAGCTTATTAAGGTCGGGTCAATAATCTTATTCGGGTCAACCCGACAAACCTGAGTTCTAAATAGGGTTGGGTTTGAGTATGTTTTTTTAGCCTCGACCCGAACTGACTTGAACCCGACTCGACTAACACTTTTACATTATAAACATATTGAAGTAAGCGTTTTTTAATCAGTTTACGTATATTCGAGTTGACCCGACCCCGAACTGATCCTGATTTTTCCCGACCAAAAATTCCTTGTAATAATCATATCTTTTATTAAGGGGACCCTTGGCCTTTATTAAAGATAGTGCTGGCAAACACACCACATATATCAAACCTCATCTCAGTTCACACCTGAATGGCGTCTTCATCATCTTCTTCTCTATTGTGGATCAGTTATGAAGTGTTTCTTAGTTTTTGAGGTGAAAATATCCGCAAGACCCTTGTAGGTGATCATATCATCTCTACTAGTTTTACGGATGTCTTCACCTCTAAAACTAACAAAACAAAAACAACTTAACAACATCGTATCATATCGCTAATGGGTGATAAGTTTTCTTTCATTTCATTCTTTTAATCCCTAATTTGAACCTCAATTTGCGTGTTTTTTTTGCTTAATAGCCTTAGTTTATCGTCAATTACAATACCCTTTAACAAATTTGTTCAGATCCCCAAAATTAAAAACCCCCAATTTTATGAAATCCACAAAATTCACCAATTAAACCCTAATTTTAAGCCCAGTTTATTTGTTTTAGACTCCAATCTCGTTAATTTACCTTCAATTACAATACCCTTTAACCAATTTGTTTAAATTCTCAAAATTAAAAAACCCCCAATTTTAACGAATCCCACAATTAAACCCTAATTTTAATCTCAATTTACCTGATTTTTTTAGATCAATAGCCTTAGTTTACCGTCAATTTCATTACCCTTTAACCAGTTTCATCAATTTGACCTAAATCAAAAACCCCCAATTTCAGAATTGAACCCTAATTAAGTTTTTTTTTTTTAATTGCTTCTAATTTCATTAAAATTGAAAAAGCCCTAAATTTTATATATAAACCCTAATTTGATTAATTATGGCAGTACCTACAATAGCACTATACACAACACCACCTTACGAGTTCGATCTGAAGCATTCGTCATCTCAAGCGACGACCAAACCGATTATCAGTGGCCTTTTGTCACTGTTTTCGTCTTCCGGAGACAATTTGCCGTCGATTAGGACAGTTAACGACGACTTAGCTAGCTCCTTTGCGTACTCGCCTTTCGTGTCGCCTTTCGGATCTTATTTGAAACGTGATCATGTGCATCAGAGTCCGGTTTCGGTCTTTCAAGGTCCGGTTTCGGTCTCGAGTAGCTCGAGTCCGTCTCGTGACGTTTCGGCTCGTGTAGGGAGTAAAAGGATGTTTAAAGGATTTGTGACGCATGCGTTGAACACGTGTGTGGATTATAATGAGCCGTGTGTGAGTTATGCTGATAATGATGAGCTTACGTTTGTGATGGATGACGGTTTGAGTTAGTCGTGTTATAAGGAGATGTTAACGAATGCGCAAATCAAACATAAGGTGTTTAACGATAGTTTGGTTGATAAGGCATTTTACGAGGCCGAGAAGGCGCATAGAGGACAGGTATAAAATAAGTTTTAGTTTATAAGTTTGTTAACATGGTTTAAACTCTGCAATAGATGTGTACTTTTGCAAATGTTACATTATGTTGCGTGTACCCAAAATATGGAGCAACTTTTTAGAGCATTTATAAGCGTTAGCATCTACCGATTAGCGTTTAGAATTGAAAGCTTGTTCTGCAAATTAAGAGCGTTTAGCATTTTGTTTTTTCTAGAAACGATACTTGAAGCGTTAGTGTTTAGATTCTATGTCATTTTACAATTATAATCACTAATACAACTACGTTACCAAACACTTGCTAACTAACTGCCATTGCTTGCTGCAATGCTACTGCTAATTTTGCCAAACATATTCTAAGTACAAAATAACAAGTTCATGTACGAGATGAGAGGTATTTTGGGTACACATACCATGATGGGACGTTTAAAAAAAACACGTCTATTATATAGCTTAGACTGTTGTTTATTATGTTATGAGATTATTCTTTGGTTGTAAATAATTAGGGTGATCCGTATCTGCAACATTGTGTGGAAACAGCGGTGTTGTTGGCTACGGTAGGTGCTAATGCGACTGTAGTTGCTGCAGGGTTGTTACATGATACACTTGATGATTCGTTTATTAGCTATGATTATGTTCTTCAAACGTTTGGGGCTGGGGTTGCTGATCTTGTTCAAGGGGTACTGATTTTTTAACTTAATTATTGCGTACGAGATTTTAGTTTGTTAATAATATGAACTTTATATTCGGTGGATATTGATGAACTCGTTTGTTTGCTTGTATTAAAGTGAGATGTCTAGTAATTGTGTTCGAGTTCATAAGATGAAAGGCTGCTAACACGTGATTGAATATTTACAGGTGTCCAAGCTAAGCCATTTGAGCAAGCTTGCTCGTGAAAGCGACACAGCCAATAGAACAATGGAAGCAGATCGTTTGCATACCATGTTTCTTGCAATGGCAGATGCGAGGGCAGTGCTCATAAAGCTGGCTGATAGGTGCATAATATGATGATGTT
Organism: Tanacetum coccineum; assembly: GCA_026074375.1. Taxonomy (NCBI): domain Eukaryota; kingdom Viridiplantae; phylum Streptophyta; class Magnoliopsida; order Asterales; family Asteraceae; genus Tanacetum; species Tanacetum coccineum. Next base: position 2,893 of record BQNB010010172.1, read on the forward strand.
GGATGCGTTGCCTTTGGGTAAGAAACAAAGGTTCGCAAAGGACAATGGAGAACTTTGCTCCTTTGGCAAACTATTTATGAATCACAAGTTGGAAGGAGCAATTGGAGACTCTTTTCTTTCAAGTACCTTAAGGATGTGACGTTTCACAATTTGGAGATAGATTATATGCATGTTCAATCTTATGACTTCTATGACCTTGTAATAAGCATTTTTCAAGTCAGTATGCGACTTGAAAATAATCAGTTTCATACCATCCCCAACAAAACTGATCACTTTTATGGTAGCCAAGTTTGATCATTTTTACTCTTATTTTTACGAAAGCGTCTCTTTTTCAAAACCACAACAGCATATCCAAAAAATTTTACATAATGTTTTGCTACAATAATCTTATATAGGAACACGAAATTAAAACACCTATTAATTCTATTTTACATGGTATATGTCTAAATTCACATGTTTATGTGAAGTGCATATGGTATAAAAAGCCAAGAGTGAAGTTAGCAGCTGTGTAGCATAAGCGCTTTAGTATGCAACTTTTTCTTTTTGCTGTCACTGAATGTTTTTTTTATATATATTGCAGTGAAGGAAATTCTCAGGCTATGCCCTGCAGAAATGTTGGTGACGTTATACAAGATCCCTGCATTTGGTTCTGTTGATGACTTTCTTTCTAAGGTAGCTTCAGTCAGAGGTAAGCTAAAAAAGGGTGGCATTTTGGACAACGATTCTGCTGCAAGAATCATATTGCAGGACTGGAATGAAGGTTTGTATTCCCACAAGTTCAATAATTTTGCATAACTAGAGTAGGAAAATTGGTGGGCCAAGTGGGTTGGGTAACTGGTCGCAACCGGTTGGCTGGCCCTTTTAACAATCATGTGTCCATATTTTTAAAGCTTACGTATATATAACAACTGTGCTACATATTATTGTTAAAATATATATTTAATGGTAATCTAGTTTCAAAGTAGAACGATTTAGGAGGTTTTAAACATTGGATAACACTTTTTAGTGACTTTCGACGTGTTTGCTTGGTGCAATTACTTGTTTCATATATAGCTAAGTGTTTTTAATTCTATTATAGCTTGATCTGTTTGAGATAACCACAACCGAATCCAACTATTTTTAGGCATATGGGATGAAAAGGACGCCTCCTAGCTATATAGGTAAGCTATGAATTTTTTTTTCCCACTCTTTTTTATAGTAAAATCATACAGATACAATGCCGCCACTAGTATTCGAGCGTGAAACGATGAAGAGAGGCTATGGCGCAGGCATTGGTAATCGTAATTAGGGAAATGCACACACACACAGGCACTGAATCGTCATATATTGGCAGCTTAAAGACTATGAACGAATTAAATCCTGTTGAGATTCCACCAAGCGACCCTTTTGCTTTTGACCAGTCAATGCTCGAGGTTTGTATTCTATTTCACGTTATATCAAAGTGTTCTATCTTTCCGTATCTATTATCATGAGTAAACGTCATGAATATTTAAAGCCCAATATGTGATTTTATGGTCTGTTATAGTGTTATTCCCTTGTGATTGTTGGTGATTGATCAAACATGCCTTTTTTTTTTGTTTTAAAATGGGTTGGACTGCACTGACCCGCAAAAGCTTTTGTCCACATTTTGGATTTTATAAAAATATTTAGTATATCATCATTTTAAAAACTATATTTTAAAGTGCGTCCTAATACACACTTTGAATGATTTCAACATGTTGAACTCATCTGACGAGTTTCTTTTTTACTTAAATTATTGGCTTAACCTATTTGGCTAATTAAAACATAACCCAAGTTAACCCGTTTGAGATAATAGAAAACAATTCTAAGAATAAAATAAACTTTGCTTTTAGATCTTTTTAACAGTATAAATACTTGATTTTACAGGATGATAAACAACCATAATCAACTCCGGTAGAAAGCAACAAAGACGAAGATGAAGCCATGGCAGAAGAGAAAGATGCATAAGTAGCGAAGAAGTTGTTGTTAACAGCAAACAAAAGAAAGCAGAAAAGAAGAGAAGAAAAAAAGCCAGCAAATCGGCTGCAATGGAAGAAGACGCGCCTTATGACTTTAAGGTCGATTACAAGGGCAAACAACTTAACGCCATAGATGTTGGTGAGGATGAAGATGACAACGAGGATGGTGAGAAGCCTGTGACAACTGTTGAGGCTAATCAGGGTGAAGTGACAAAGTAAAACTAGAAGTTTGTATTTTAGTGTTGCAATTGGTAAAACATTGACGGGTGAGAATTGTGCGATCCATTTATTTAGTTTTACATCTTTTGGTTAACCAAGAGTTGTCTCCTTTTTTGTTTGAACAATTTTTTTTAATTACATTTGTTTTCTTTCTTCAAGTTGTACATCAATTGAGTTTCAACGTTGCACTAGTTTAATCCGTACGGTTTTAGATTCATGTCGATACAGTTTTTTTTATCCTAATATGTTGGAACCCGTAACATGTCAAGAACGAAACTTCAACCTGTGAAAGTGTAGCGTGTGCACTTTTGGTATCCAGTTCTTTAAACAATGTGTGTGAGAATACACTGGATTCTAAGAGGGTGTTTGGGTTGGTATCCGTCCATCTGTTTAGTAATATACTACTCCCTTCATCTCATAATTTAGTAATATACTACTCCCTATTTTTTTTGTAACCAGAATTAACAACCATACATCTGCCACAAATGTCAGTGTTCCTGCGGGAGATTGTGGTTTTCCGGCATCTGCTCAAGCATTTGTCGAAGCCATCAAGAAGAACCAGACATACCAGAAGTTTCTACGCGACAAGCTAACTAAAGTTGTATCCAGGTTGGAAGAAAATAAGAAACTGAGGGAGCGTGTTAAATTCCTTAAAGGCTTTCAGGTGGATTGTAGAAAAAGGACGGGCCGAGCTTTGTCTCATAAAAAGGATCCACGCTTTCAGCTAATTTCAGTTCCAAAACTGAGAGCCAATGCTTCTAAGAAAATGGATACAAGCACCCATCCAATTAATCAAGGTCCTGCTCAAAATCCCCAAGTTGCAATTAATAAAGAGGCAATGTTGAAATATTCAGTTTCTTTGAGTAGGGAACCATGGTCAAAAGCGGATAACGAGAACCTCAACAAGGGAATTAAACAGCAAATCCAGGAAATGATGATGCAAAACCTTTTCAGTGCTCAAGACCCAAATTCTAGTAATCTGGATAGAATGATCACAAGAATAAAAAAACGTGAAATAAGTCCCGAGGAAATTAGGTCATTTCTTCCCAAGGTTAATTGGGAACAGTTGGCGTCCATATACCTCACAGGCAGGTCTGGTCCTGAATGCGAATCAAGATGGAGGAACTGTGAGGATCCTTTAATTAATCGTGGGCAATGGACGAATGTTGAAGAAAAGAAGATGTTGCATTGTTTTTCAAACAGAGGGTTTAGCAACTGGATTGACATAGCTAAAGAGCTGAAAACGAATAGGACACCTTACCAATGCTTGTCGCGTTTTCAGAGGAGTCTTAATTGATGGAATTATACATTCATAACAATTTATAATTAGATGACACATCAGAGTAAAATATTACGGGAAAGCAATTAGGATCAATAAACATGCATAAATAATTAACCAAGATTAGGTTACGTACCTTTGAGTTCAAGCAAGAACAAATCAAAAAACACCAAGAACAATCTAAAGGAAGATTGAATCACCGTCATGTACACACTCTATTAACCAAGTAACCAAGAACTAGCTCGTTATTCACTAAACGCGGTAAACAAGAAATTAATTCGGGTTAGTAACAATACTATGCAGCCGAATATGAATAAGACCAAAGAGAAGAGATTTTTCTTTTTCACAAGTCTCTTTCCCATAAAACTCTTATGGTATTTATAGGGAAAAATAGAGTTTGAGTTCTATTAGGATAAGCTTCCAAATTGAAGCTAATCCTACTCCAACACAAACACTACATTGATCTCCAATTTCTCTTTTAGTCCTTCTTGTTTAGTCGTTAGCCGTTACCATTAAACACTTAACGATCGTTAACTATTTACGTGTAAAATCAATAAATAAATATTTATTAAATCGTACACAACTAGTTAGTGAGGTGCAATCCGTGATCTTGAAGTCGGATCCTAAACACACAACTATTATTTACGTCCCTAACCGTAACAGCAAACAGCTCCCCACTTGGGACAAAATTTAATAGTGTGATCACACGGTTAGCGTCTAGTATACAACGCCGATGCCTCCTAGTACGATCTCAAGTAATTCTCCATGGAAAAACCTTTTTAATAGATTCATCATTATTATTATCCTTGTTAATTTCTAATACAATGTTTATAAGGATATGGGGGAAAAAAAATTTTCTCAAGTCATTTTCCTTAATTAACTGATTCTGTTTATCGTCTATACCGCATTGGAGCAAGATTACCAAATCTTCTGGGCGGACCAAAAAAAAAAACCCGTATTCCAGAAAACATGGGTGATGGCCACACATACATCCTTACCAATACCCACCGGGGCCCAGCTGTATTTAAACTAGTCAAACATATTTGAATGGAAACAAATTCTTTATTACACAAGCAAAACTTATTGACTTTTGCAACACTTCGAAAACAATTCGTATAGCTACCAGTTTACGTATACGTTAAATTGCTTTACAGAAATGCACCAGATCCATGACAGTTTCCTGGTATCTCCAAGTCAGAGGATAACTATTTTATGATTTACTTAATGGACAAGGATCTCATAAAGTACAATCCACATAGTCGGGATAAGTCCTATAATTCAATTCATCGAATATCATTTAAATTTGTATGTAATCACTAGCAATAAACTTTCAAGTATACCCGACCAACATTTAAATTGTCTTGATTTAATAAGTATTCCATATTATTCAACGACAACGGACATTTAGAATAATTATAATATTCATGGATCTAAAACATGTAAAATAGGATACCAAACAAAATAAACACAACCCTCATTTAATTTTATCAAAAAATAATGTTTCAACATCCTTTATCCAAATACTAATCACAAGAAATGCATGTAACTATCTAGCTAAAACGAAGTCCAATTCCATTGGCATGTTCATTAACTTTTTCCTTTAGTGTAAAGCTTGTAGGAAAAGCAATCAGCTAGGTTTTATGCTGTTGTGAACTTTTATTAACTTGATTTCACCACTCCTGACATGTTCTCGAACATAGGATATCTCCGCAGAAAATGTCTGGCGCCTTTCATGACTCCAGGTATCATATGTAGAAAAAATGAATGCAGCAGAATTGTCACAATACATAGTTAAAAGGATTTACTTATTGAAGGCATCACTCCAAGCTCTCAACACACTACCTAATCCAAACTGCATCCATTTGCATGCATCTGACGCAGCCAATTTACTCAGATGTGTCAGCATGCATCGCAATGGTAGTCTGCTTCTTGATCTTCCAGTCTACTGCTCCACCATTGAAACAAAGACCATAACCGTACAGGAGACTTTGTATCATCTTAATATCTGCATTGCCAGGGGATAACGCATCACGAAACCTGTAACATCAAGTTCAGTATCTGGATTTCCGCCAATTGATTACTAAAAATATATCTTTCTGTATTTCCTCAGATACTTTAGAATATTTTTAACAGCAACCCAAGTGGAGCTTCCCCTCCCTGATTCTTTTGAACTTCGACTGACCAAGTTTTGAGCAAACGCCACATCAGGCCATGTCAACTGACAGCATCCATGAAAGATCCCACAAGCTGAAGCATAAGTTACCCTTTTTCAAGTTAAGCATTTTCGCTCATCTATGAAGCACACATTTCATTTACTCAAATCATGTATGACTTCCATCGTATAAAACCTTTCTAGAAGTTTTGCATAACTAATTTCTTCAATATTTTATCGATGTAAGCACTTTGATTAAGTCCAATCACCGCAGGAGATCTATCTCCTATATATCTTAATTCCCAGAATGTATGCAGCTTCTCCTAAATCCTTCACAGAAAAACATTTTCCAAGATAGTCCTTAACTTCCTTAAGCTTTGGAATGTTATTTCCCATAATCAAAATGTCGTCGACATATAGGATTAAGAATACTACATCACTCCCACTAGCTTTTGCGATATACACATGGCTCATCACGATTTTGAATAAATCCAAACCTTTTGATTTCTTCATCAAATCGTTTATTCCATTGACGTGATGCTTGCTTCAAACCATAAATGGCCCTTTGAAGTTTGCATACACCGTTTGGAAATTTTGGATCAACATACCCTTCAGGTTGCTCCATATAGATGTCCTCATCTAAGCGACCATTCAAGAAGGCAGTTTTAACATCCATTTGCCAAATCTCATAATCATAGTATGCACTTTGGCGATGAGTAATCCAAATAGCTCTAATGTCTGCTACTGGAGAAAGGTCTCCCCGATCCTCGTAATCAATCCCATAGGTTTTGAGTGCAGCTATTAGCCACCGGACGAGCTTTTGATAGGTGTTACTTTACCATCCATGTCATCTTCTTCTTGTATAGCCCACGTGACTCCTAACTAGAAACCTTGGCATCAGTAGGTCGGTCAACTACAATCCAGACTTTTATTGACTTCATGGATTCATTTCCTCATCCCATTGCACCTTGCCATATAAACCTTATCAGGTCAATCCATACAGCTCGAATAATTAGCAGGTTCTCACAAGATCCCCTACTTCATCACCTCAACCTCATGTTAAGCCAAGACCGGTTTGGGTGCATTTTTAAGGCCTTACTGACCTACGGACAATGAAATTAATTCCGGTGGAAGACCCAACTTTTCAAAGCTCTACAGGACATCTCGCTAGTGTTTTCAGAAGATAAAGTATCTATATTACACTTCCAGATCACAAACTCTCCACTGAATTCTGAGATATGAGTATCTCTTTCAAGAAAATCTCAAAACTTCCATACCTTGCAACAAATACTTTGTTTTCAGGTGGAAAGTAAAATATGTAACCCATAATTTCCTTAGGGTATCCTACAAAGAACACTTGACAGATCTCTGTTTTGAGTTTATCATCTGAGTCCGTTTCACATACGCCTCACAACCCCAGACCTTTAAGATAATACATATTCGGCACTTTGCATGCCTTATATTCCATATGGTGTCCTTATCAACCTTCTTAGTGGTAACCATAATTTAAGAATACGCACAGCATATCTAAGCAAAAACCCAAAAGTAGTAACGTTAGATTATAAGATTAAAAACATAAGATCGTAACATATCAAGTATTTTAACGATTCTCCTTTCAGATACACCATTTGATGAGGATTATATATGGAGACGAGTAAGGATTCTGAACTATTACCGTTCTCACTTAGATAATCTTTAAACTCTTGGCTTAAATATTCACCACCTCTATCGGATCGAAGAGCTTTAATCTTCTTTCCTAGTTGCAGTTCTACTTCTGCTTTGAAAACCTTAAATGTTTCAAATACCTCATGTTTATGTTTAAGCAAATAAACATACCAAAACACTGAAATCATTCCGTAAAAAGGTTCAGAGAAGCTAGCACCTTTCCTTGACACATGTCTAAGTGTGTCCACACACATCAGTATGAATTATACCAAGTAGTATCTTAGCCTCTTCAATATTGTCTATTCAAAAATGTTTCTTGTCATCTTAACCCAGAAATATCAAGATTCGCATTTAACAAATTATTCCTCATGATACTTTCCAAAAGACCTTCACGTTGAAGCTTTTTGCATGCGAAGCATGCCAATATGGGCCAAGTCTACAGTGCCAAAAATAAGAAGAATCCAAGTCAAACTTTCTCTTCTATAGCATTGCTAAAGACAGAATTATTATTCTTGGTGACATTTTTATTCATGTCAATTTCAAACACACCATTCACAGAAATAGCACTAAAATAGAATACACCATTTAAAGAAACAGAAATTCCATTACTAGCAACAGTATGTTTAAAACCAAGATCCAACAAACATGAAAAGGAAACAACACCTCAAACAATAGAAGGGCAAAGTACAATTGTTTTAAATTTTCAGTACTAAACCAAAGGTAAAACTAAAATCAACCGTTCCTATGGCTTCAACAACTGCTTGTGCTCCATTTGCCCATATGCCAGATATAATCACCCATAGGCTATTTTCCTTCAGCATTAAATCCCTGCAGCTAATACAACTGAATACCGCATACCCGTATCATATACCCAAGAAATTAATATTGTGAGTTTAGATTGAATAATCATTGCAAATAAATTACCTGTACCTGCAGCCTATGCTCAGACTTCATCTTAATTTGCTCAGCAACTCTTCTAGATAACGATGCAGTATCCACTCCAATGCCCAGGTCATGTGGCAAGTGGTGACAGAGCATGGATCCTTATAGGATATTACCTTTCTCTTCTTGGGATTAGGCTTTGGTTGAGAAGGCACAACTTGCTTGTTCTTATCAGCCTTACCCTTCCCTTTTTTCTGCTTGTTTCCTTGCGGTTTTGACTTGTTATCCCTACCCTTTTGTATCGAGAATACTTGAGGAGTAGGGATGACCTTGTCCTTCAAACCCTTTTCATAGTCAATGAGCAATGCGTGTAAATCACTCACTGTCTTCCCCACGCAATGCATATTGAAGTTTCTTACAAAATCACCAAATATCCTTGTTTAAGGGACCTTTGAATAAGTTAACTTACTGCCATATTCAATGCTATGGTTTTCCCAATTGTATATAATTGGTCCATGAGCCCTTTCATTTCCAATACATGTTCACTTACAGATTTACCAGGGCCTTTTGGCAACTATGTAAGTATCTACCAATCGAAGATCTCTACAGCAGGATGTTTTCTCAAACATTTTTCGAATTTCAGGCCAGAAGTATTGGAGGAATAATTTCAAACTGCCTTTGCAGAGCAGGTGGACAATATTCCTAGCATAATAAAAGCCACATCAGAGTGCATTTTATATCTGCTTTCCATGCTGCCTTTTCTTCAGCTAGTATGCAGTCCTCAGGGGTTGATCAGGACAAGCTTTTACAAATAATCATAAGTATCAGCTACTCCAAGCCAATTCTTGAGAACGTATGCCATTCATAGAAATTTGGTTCAATCAAATGTTCTCGTTCAAGAGAAGTTTTTGAACGCAGAACTTAAAAGCGGTAAATTGTTCCGTAAAGAGGCCATTTCTACAGAAAAAGTGTCAAAAATTATTAGTATTTTTCGATAATACATTTTTCAAGAAAATAAAATATACCCAGGTGATATACATAAAACCATATTACTCTCCTAGAAAACTAGAACCCATATTTACATAACTCATCACATCAGTTGACTGCTAGTGATGAAGTGTATTCAACATGGTAACTTATCGAACAATTAAATGACAAACATTTCTCCAATTTCTAGATAATTAATGGATTTACATTGCCAAACGAGTTGCATTGTAAACATGTCTTCATCCCATCTTAATGCTTGAGTTTCTAGAATCTCACTAAGTAACACAATTTAGTCATTCTAATCTAAAAAACGTAAACACATTCATGTGAGATCTCACTCACTCACGATAGGTTTCTTTCCATTACGATATAGTCCAAGGTCTCACTTGACTTAATCATAATTTCAAGTGTCCTTTAATTAGATGGCATTAGACTTAAGTTTTAGGGTATTCATTTTTGATAGTGAATCCAAAATTATTAATGGGAGAAGCAATGCATACAACTCCATAATCATCCATTAATAAAACATTTTATTAACTTTTTAGGTGAAGATCAAATAACATATTTGGTTGATGTCAATGGAAGAACAATTAAAAAAATGCCTCCAATCTCACTCACACCGGTACATATGCATAAGTCTTTCAACTTAGGTTTCGTGTGTGTAATTGAACAAAATCAAAATCTTAAGGTAATTTTGTACTATATGAACATCTTAGTGTAACTCCTATTTGTACGTACAAGCAAGCCGAGAATTTGTGTCAGCGCTTGAAGTCAAAACCTCCATCTTTATTCGATGTTATGGACCTATCTGACTCTTAAAACAACCCACAACAGTATTGACATTATTAGAGATGAGCCTTTTCTTTACCATTCATACAGAAAAAAAATTTACCAACAACTATTTGATCTATCAAAACAATTCTTAATTTTTATAGTATTTAGTCCATATTATTTTTCATTGAAATTACCCTTTTGTTTTACAGACCATCAACATAATTTTAAATAAACAAAAACCCAGTAATATAAATAAAGTACTAAAATGTATCAACACAAAATAACAATTAATAAGCATTTATAGGTAACTCATATAGCCACAAATTCCATTCCATTTATATGATGAACCCTAATTAAAATCTAGGTTTTACTTATCATATAATCACAATCAATATATATAAGTCTTCCCGAATTTTAGATTTATCATACTAAATTAAATGGTCATACAATTCATGTAACAAATAAGATCTTATGATCCATGATAAACACATGTTTCCATGGAATCCATACAATTTACTTACATGTTAACATAACAATTAATTAACAAGACAAGATCGTAACCCATATACATCATTACAATTTAACCATGTTATAAAATTAGATTATTAAGTGTTTTAATAATTAAAAATTCGATCAAAAACAAAATATATTGTACGATCACCAAAAAAAAAAATATTTATAACCTAACCTAATAAACTTGAGCAAAAAAAAATTTTTGGTTACTACTAACAAAAAAAAATTTCCTTTCGAACAATTACAAAATTTATTTGTCGAACCACAAATTTTTTTTTTTACTTTCAATCGAAACATTACAAAACTTCGAGTATTAAAAAAAATTCGGTTCAAAAAAAATTCCGATCCAAAAATAATTAAAATTATAAACCATAAATCAATATTAATTTGGTAATTATTAACATGTTAAATATTTGGCTCGAGAGCCAACTGATAGAAAATTTAAACATTCCATAACAATTTAATAATTATAACCTCAGAAGTAAAAAATAGCTTTAATGCATTAGAGATCAATTAACATGCCATAAATAATAACCAAGATAAGGGTTACATACCTTTTTGATTCTAAGCAAGAACAGAGAATCAATAAACTCCAAGAACAATCTAAAGGAAGATTGAATCACCTCTTTGTACACACGCTATTACCAAGTTAACCAAGAACTATCTCGTTAATCCCGTAAAACCGGTAAAACAAGAAATTAATTCGGTTTAGAAACAATACTATGCAGCCGAATATAGAATAATACCAATAGAGAAAGAAGATTTTTCTTTTTCACAAGTGTCTTTCCCATAAAACTCTTATGTATCTTATAGTAGGGAAAAATAGAGATTGAGTTCTTTAGATAAGCTTCCAATTGAAGCTAATCCTACTCCAAACACAAACCACTACATTGATCGTCCAATTTCTCTTTTTATGATCCTTTCTTGTTTAGTCGTTAGCCGGTTTACATTAAACATCTTAACGATCGTACAACATTACGTGTAAGAAGATGTTGCATTGTTTTTTAAACAGAGGGTTTAGCAACTGGATTGACATAGCTAAAGAGCTGAAAACGGATAGGACACCTTACCAATGCTTGGCGCGTTTTCAGAGGAGCCTTAATCCATCTATATTAAATAATGAATGGACTCCCACTGAGGACGAGGAACTACGTAAGGCTGTAGCAGAGTATGGTGAAACTAACTGGCAGCTTGTTGCTTCTGTACTCTCAGGACGGACTGGTACTCAGTGCTCCAATAGATGGAAGAAGTCCTTGAATCCATTGAGGGAAAGAGTTGGGAGGTGGGACTCAGATGAGGACAAGCGTCTGAAAATAGCTGTTAGGCTGTTTGGGGCCAAAAATTGGAATAAGATAACCAAGTTTGTGCCTGGCAGGACGCAAGTACAATGCCGAGAAAGATGGGTTAATTGCTTAGATCCTTCACTCAAAGTGGATAAGTGGACTGGAGGAGGATATGAAATTAAAAGCTGCAGTTGTTCTTCAACTGCAGCTTTTAATTTCATAAGCAGCGTAGGTAAAAATAGACCAGGGAGGGCTAAAAAGGTTGCTCGTACTGGGAAAGCAAGGAAATTAGTTGATGACATTTATTGGACAACAATGCTGTCAGAGCTGGACGTCAACAACCAATCTGAAGATTGGACGCAACATTCCATGAAAACCAAGGCGCGCGCCACCTCATTAGAAAGACGTCGAGGATTGTTGGAGCAGGATAATGGTGAAGGAATCAGAAATGGGGACAATTGCAAAGTGTCAACGACGAACATGAAGAGATGGATGCAAATTGTGAACCTGTTCCCATCTCAAAGCGAAGTGTAGTCTGTGGATTGGCATCTATGGATAATGAGCAGAAATAAGAGAGATCGCGAACTTGACTCAATGGCGATAAAACAAACTTGATTCATTTTCGATTCGATCTCAAGGGATAGCCCTATGGTTATGGTATGTGACTCAATAAAGCTACATCACAGCTTTGATTTAGTTTAACGTTTTTAAATCGGATTTCATTACTTAGTTAGGAGTTGGAGGTGTTTAATATTGGTGGGTGGAAAAGAGGGAGAGGTGATTTTCAATTCAAAGTGTTTATATTTTTTTTTTTATGTAGTTATGTAGTTTATCATTTGTTTTTTTTAGTAATTATTGGTTCATCCAATCATGAAATTGTTACTGTGCTACTTGTTCAAATTGTATGAAGTTTGTTCTTGTTGTGCAGATTACTTAAGTTTACCCATGTTATTGATTATTTTTTTTTACTTAATGAAATTACTAGTATATGACCATGGCCATCTAAATTACACATTGATGCTTCATTATAAAATGTTCTCTCTAAGTTGTTAAACATTGTAGCAACTAGCAAGTCTAATATCTTATTGCTACTGTGATCATATGTGTTTACCATGTTGGTGATTTTGCGTCACCATATGATTTAAGTGTAATGGATTGACTTAGTTGACCAATGTGTAATCATGATAAATGTTCAACAAGTCGGGGTTGTGCGGAGTGCACACTTGTTTGGCGTTATTATGATTATCATTCGGGGCGAAGCCCCGAGTGACGGGGGTCCGGGGGCAGCGCCCCTGGTAGCAGGGTCCAAGGGGCGGCAGCCCCTGGCAGGGAGCGTCCCAAGGGCACGCCCCTGCTGGGGTTCGTTTTTGGCCCATTTTATATGTATAAAGTGGCTGAGTTATTTTTATTTTATTAAAAAAGCACTTGAAATAAAATTCCCTCCCCCGGATAAGACCCTCTCTATCTCTCTCTTTTGGCCCATTTTATTTAACTGGTTTGGTGGTTAAACTAACTGCTATGCAGTTATAACCGAAAATCAGTTTTGTTGTTGGTTGGTCCATATATTCATCACACATCTCTGGTCCTGTTTTCACAATAACATCAAAACACATTTCCATATTCATAATCTGAGTTTTAATATCCGAATTTAAGATTTCGATAGAAACCATCGAAATCCTTTCGATCTGAAAGTTTTACACGACTCCTACAAGATTTCTGTGATCCTTAAATCACTAACAAAGATCGAAGTATATGATTCATGTGACACTCATGACGAACCGGAATCTATGAAGGATATGACGAGTAAGTTCGATAAGTTGGAAAAGTTTGAAGGGCAGGACTTTCGTCGCTGGCAAAAGAAGATGCACTTTCTTCTTACCACACTGAAAGTTGTGTAAACTTTCCTCCAGTACACCCAGATCTCCCGTTATGTTCCGAGATGAAACTTCGGAGGCGACTAGGAGAGGAAAAGAGTATGAAGTGGGGAAACGCACGACTACAATATGCCGTGGGTCATAAACATTCTAAAACTTGTATGTTCCTGATTCCCTATTTGATATCTATCAAAACGCTGAATCTGCAAAAGCACTATGGGAGTCCCTTTAATCCAAATACATGGCAGAAGATGCTTCTGCAAAGAAGTTTCTTGTGAGTAATTTTATGAATTACAAGATGGTAAACCTAGGCGTGTCATGGAACAATTTTCATGAAATGTTAAGATTCGGGACTAGTATACCAACATAATTTTAATGATGGATGAGGCCATCTCAGTTGCAGTTATCATTGATAAACTGCCCCCTTCCTGGAAAGAATTCAAACATGGTTTGAAACATAAAAATGAAAGAGTTAAATTTGGTTCAACTTGGTAAGTCATCTACGAATTGCAGGAAGGATTAAAAAAAATCAGGAACTTGCTAATAACATCCCTAAAAGTGAAAGAACCAAATAGGATCATCTTCTGTCAACATGGTTTAAGGTAGATGGAGTCAAAAATCCCCAAAAACCAATAAAACAAAAGAAAGTTCAAAAGTGGCGATGATAATATTGCAACAAGAAGGGTACAATGACTTGTGAAATGTAACAAGCTGGTCATATGAAGAAGGAATTGTCCGCCTCGTAAGGGAAATGAAGGCGCTGTATCAAAATGGGTCTAAGGATCCTGAAAAGCTAACAAGGTCATGATTCTGTATTTAACGGGCAGAATTTGTATAATGTTTTACATTATTTTCCGCTGTTATTTCTGATGCATTTATAGTCAGGATGATGAAGTTGCTCTGGTGGTTTTGATTCGGGTGCAACCAGATCAAGTTTGCAAAGATCTTCGTTGGTTTCAAGTCTGTAATATCGTTGAAGATGGAATCGTTTGTAAAGAATGGGAACGTTGCAGACTGACCATCAAAGAATGAGGTCGTGTTTTAATGACATTCACTTCTGAAAATACTTTATGTTTAGATAATTATGTAGTACCCGGGATTCGAAAGAAACTGTTTCTGAAATTGTTTTGAAAGTGTGGCTACAAACAAGTGTTGGAAAGTGACAAGTATATAGCAGTGTCAGACATGATGATTTGATGGAATTTGGTTAATTATGTAAAGGTAATGATAGATTAAAATCTAAATTTAACCTTGTTTAATGTTTCCTTCTGCTTGGATGATTACTTCTAATCATGAGGTAATAGTTTAAAGCAAATCTGAATTATGAGCACTATGTCCCTAATGAGGACCATGTTCATTACAAAAGAATGAGTGATATGTCTAAAATGAGTTTAATACCTGCTTTTGACATGACACATGAAAGTTGCAAAACTTGTATGTTAACAAAGATTACTAGACAACCATTTAAGGGTGTTAACCGAGAAAGCAAAGTATTAGATCTCATACATAGTGATTTGTGTGATTTTCAAGCAATCCTTCACTAACACTAATAAGTATGTTCAATTAACTTTTATTATGATGCTTCTAGCATATTGTTATGTCTATCTATTGCACGCTAAACATGAAGCACTTAGATAATTTTAAAATTTATAAACAAGAAGAGAACTTCAAAGACAACAAATTTAA
Source organism: Tanacetum coccineum (assembly GCA_026074375.1). Taxonomy (NCBI): domain Eukaryota; kingdom Viridiplantae; phylum Streptophyta; class Magnoliopsida; order Asterales; family Asteraceae; genus Tanacetum; species Tanacetum coccineum. Next base: position 18,186 of record BQNB010010172.1, read on the forward strand.
ATAAAAGTATTTGCTTACTGATAGGGGGTGGGTGGAGTATTATGATCCAGTTTATGTCCACCCAACTAGTATAATTACATCGCAACCACCGGCTCCTACTACAGCCCAGAAAGGGTGGCTTGAAAGAAGAATATGACTTTTAAAAAGAAATGTGTGAATTCCATGTTATCCTATTCTGGACTAAGTGCAGGGTTTTGGTGTGAGGCTATGTTGAGACAGCCTGTTATATTTTGAGATAGAAACACCAGAAACAAAAATATAAACAAACCCCTTATAAATTTGACCAAGAAGGTAACGCAAATTCTGACTATATTTGAGGGTTTTGGGGCTGTAGAGCTGTTGTAATGCTAACTGACCCCAAAATGAAAAATCTTGGTTGAGAAAGGTATAGAATTGAATCTTCAATGGGTAACGCTGACATTCAAAGTTTATGTGTATTAATGTTGTATAGAACCTAATAATTATGAACGGTGAACTCTATAAAAGAAAGTCAAGAGATGCTATGTTTGAGAAGAACCGTTTACGTCTATAACCTACCAAAGAGGTATGATTTCAACCATCTTCAATAGATAGCTGAAGATGAGTTGAAGGTACTGAAATGTACCTGGTCATTCTGTTCCTAGAAAAATGCTACTAAACAAAAAAAGCAATTCGTTTGGGCGATTTTCAACTTTATATGGTTGAAGGTACAGAGATAGACTTAACTTCAACGTGAATATTGTTCATTATTGAGGAGGCATCCAGGACCTTGAGGGAAGTCCATGGATTTACTAGGGATGTTGCTTTTTGGAAAGAAGCAGTTCAAAGTGAGATTGATTCCATCATGCATAATGATACTTGGGAATTAACTGATTTGCCTCCTGGATGCAAAGCATTAGGATGTAAATGGATCCTAAAAGAAGAAGTAAGTGGAAAACGGAAGCAAAGAATAAATATAAAGCCAGATGGTTATCCAAAGCATTAGACTAAAAGGGGAGGAGGGAATTGACGTTCTTGATACTTATGCTCCCGTTGCTAGATTTCTACTAAAAGTTATTATTAGCTCTTAGCAGCTATACATGATTTAGTTAAAAATCACCAAACGATGTGAAAACTGCAATTCTTGAATGGTGATTTGGATGTGGAAATTTTACATGAAACAACAGAAGGTTTGTGATGCCTGGACATGAAAGGCAAGGTATGAAATAACAGAAATCATTGTATGGGTCTAAAATAAGCACCAAAACAATGGCATCAAAAGTTTGATGATGTGGTGTTGTCTAATGGTTTTTCTTTAAACCAAGCTGACAAATGTGTATATAGCAAATTTGATGCATCTAGTAAAGGAGTAATAATTTGTTTATATGTGGATGACATGTTGATCTTTGGTACTTACCAAAATCAAATAAATAAGACAAAGGAATTCTTGTCATCTAACTTTGATAGAAAGATATAGGGGAGGCTGAGGTGATTTGGTATTAGAATCAAACGAGGAAACTGGTAACTTCTATTCCCCCCCTCAATCTCATTATATTGAGAAGATACTGACAAAGTTTAACTTTGCTAATTGTTCTCCTGTTTGTACTCCTGTAGATCCTACTGTGAAGTTTCGACCTAATAAAGGAACTCCAGTGTCTCAGTTAGAATACTCTAGAGCTATTGGATGTCTTTATGTATGCCATGATTAGGCACTAGTCAGATATAGCTTTTGCTTTAGGAAAGCTTAGTAGGTTTTTACTCTAGCAAATCCTAGTGCTCTACATTGTCACGCTCTGTGTCGAGTATTTCTCAAGTATAATGAAATGAACAAGGATTATTGTTTGACTTATAGTGGTTATCCTTCTATTATAGAAGGTTATTTCCTATGCCCAGTTTGAATAATAATATTAGGAATCACTCGTCTACGAGTGGTTAGGTATTCCTTCTTGGAGGAGGTGCTATTTCTTGGGCTTCAAAGAAACAAACATGTATTACAAGCTCAACCATGGAGTCTGAATTTATGGCTTTAGCTGCAGCTGGTAATGAAGCTGAGTGGCTGAGGATTTGATTATAAATTCCTTTTGCCTAAAACCGATACTACCATTTCTATCAATTGATAGTGCTGCAGCTACCTTGGCTAAGGCTTTATAGTCAAGTGTACAATGGCAAGTTCCTAGAAACACTTGGTTGTTAGACATACATAATTAATGATTCGCGAGCTTCCATGAAATGGTGTGATATCCTTGGAGTTTTGGTAAAACTCAATTGAAATTAGCCCGACCATTTATAACCAACGGGTTAACAAGAGATTCTCGACGCAAGGCTGGCTACTTGGATGGGTTAAAGTCCACTAATTATAAGTCCTTGTAGCAAGATAACCCACTTCCCATCTAAACGAAATGTTATATGCTGAATTCAATGATGCAAAGCTTGGATATCTTTGGATTGGAACACATAATTACATCATCCCACGGTATGTGTTCACAACGACGAACATGAAGAGATGGATGCAAATTGTGAACCTGTTCCCATCTCAAAGCGAAGTGTAGTCTGTGGATTGGCATCTATGGATAATGCAGAATAAGATGCATTCTTGACCAATGAAAGAAACAAACGTGATTCATTTTCGTTTCGATCTCAAGGTTTCACTATGGTTATGGTATGTGTTCTATAAAGCTCAATCACCTTTGATTTAGTTTAAGTTTTTATCAGTTCATTACTTATTAGGGGTTTTTAATTTTTGAAAATTAGTTTTCAATTCATGTGTTTATTGTATGTAGTATGTAGTTTATCATTTGTTTTTTTAGTAATTATGGGTTCATCCAATCATGAAATTGTTACTGTGCTACTTGTTCAAATTGTATGAAGTTTGTGCTTTTTGGTATGGGCTCACTATGAGTCATTTGTTAATGACCAAGGAGAGCATAAAGCAAGTGTCGATATTGTGAGAAGGTTTATTGTTCAGACACTAAAATTCATGGAACCAGTACACTGCGGGGTCATTTGAAAGATAAGTTTCCCGAAACCAGCTTGATGGTCAAACACAATTATCAATTCAGATAGGTGATGGTGATGATAGAAAGATGATAGCTTGGAAATTTGACCAATCATCAGTTAGGAGCGCGTAAGCATACATAAATTGTGGATGAGCTTCCATTCAAGTTTGTTGAGGGAAAAGGTTTCAAGCATTTTCTAAATGTGTCACAACCATTGTTTTATACTCCTTGGAGAATCACAATGGCTAGAGACTGTGTGAAGTTGTATCTTGAGGAAAAGAAAAAGGTTGGTTCTCTACTAAGGGGGAATGTTGGTCGGATATGTTTGACTACTGACACGTGTTCAAAGAATCAACTACATGTGTTTGACTGTCCATTATGTTGACAATGAATGGGTTTTAAGGAAAAAAGTCTTGAACTTTTGCCCCATCTCTAGTCACCGGGGTGTTGATATTGGAAAAGTTGTGGAGATGTGCTTGTTAAAATGGGGCATTGAGTCAAATGTGTTTACCATTACCGTAGATAATGCTACAGCTAATGATGTGGCTGTTGCGTATTTGAAGAACAAGTATGCAAACTGGGAGAAATCTGTTTTAGAAGGTAAATGGTTACATGTACGTTGCACTGCTCATGTAACGAATCTGATTGTTCAAGACGGTTTAAGCCACATTGGGAAGTCTGTTGATTGTGTGAGGGCAGCTGTGAAATATGTGAGGCAATCTCCTCAAAGGTTAAATTAAATTTAAGGAATATGCAGAAATTGAAAAATGTCTAAGCCCAAAAGGTTTGAGTTTTTGGAGAAAGAGCATCACCATGGCCAGGCCAGGTATCTTTTCTGAGTATATATAAAATTTATAATATTAAACATTGATTTGGTTATTTTCTATGTATTATATATGCCATGGAAATTAACAAATTTAATTCTCATTCTATTCTTGCTCAATTTGACAATACTTTTTTTTATTTTTATTTCAGGAAGAAATCAACATTAGAGAAGTGTTGCAGACCGTACTCGAGGTTTAGGCTCAACGATGGAAATGAAAAGAATCAGATTGAGGTTTGAATGTTGATTTGTCCGTTTTTTTGGTTTCATTTTGTCATGTGTTTGATTTTTTTTATTATTTGTCCTGTTTTATTGCAACTGCATACGTAAGTGAGACCGGAAAATAGACCGTGTTCATTCACTTTACCAATGGTGTCTCACATATATTGTGTAAGTGTATCACTTTCTTTATAAAAACAATCATTTTTTGGTGCAAGAAAACATTCATTTTTGTTAGAAAAAGACCATTAGATTATCAATTTTAAAATAAATTACGGTTCGGATTCACATTAAGGATCTCCAAGGCTCTTATGTTTTTCAGGGTTTTGCTTTAATCTTTGTGTGTGGATTGAACTTATTTTACTAAAGAATGGCTTTTTTGTTCACTGGAGCAGGTTTCCTGGATTCAAGTTTGATAATTGTAAGTTTTTTTTTTCTTCTAAATCGTTTTAGTATATACTTTGTATCATTATTCTGTGCTTTTACCATTTTTACCCGTTTTGCATTCTAATCCCAAACACCCTTCCTGCAAACCAAACTATGGTAAACACCAATTCTTTCTTAGAGGCCAACTGCTCAAGTCCAAACTTAGGCCTTGGCTATCCTCACAAACTCTTGCTTAACTGAAGATTCGTATGGACTCCACCTATAGCTTCCCTCACCAGCTCTATCAAGAACATCCTTCACGGTTGCATTTGCAGAAAATTCTTGCACTGACATCTGCCAACATTATGTAACGACATACAAAGTTACAGTAGTTTTCCAAATAATAAGTGAAAAAACTCGATTCATATAAAAACCTAAAGGGTCGGAAAACAAGACAAACTGAAACTGAACTTCCAAAATTACTGACCTTGTCGTTCTCGATCACAATTACAAGCACAGGTCCATCTGATAGACAAGAAGGTTTATACGAATGTGGGCAATCTTCTGAATGGAAAGGGAATTTGGAGGGAGGTTTCATGACATCGGCGTAGCTAATGCTCGATTGATCTTTCATCATTGTCTCACACTGCCATGTGACAACCCAACGCGCCCATTCAACCCACAAAGGATGAATGCATGCAATCACCTTCCTTGTATCTCCAGTGAGCAGCAAATCCAAACTCTGCTTGTGAATGCCGCATCTCTTTTGTTCTGATCTGAACTTCAAGTGGAACCAATCCCTCACCCATTACTACTGTGTGCAGAGAACGATACCCATGAACAACCTTCGACGCTTTATAGACAACGGCAATGCATCCAGTGTCATTATATTGTGCAGCCTATCAGCCAAATAATAAGTACAGCTCTGGCATCAACCATTCCTAGAAACATAGTGTGCATAGGATCTGCCTCAACGATTTTAATTGCTGTATTGCTTTCACAAGCAAGCTTACTCAATTCGCTCAACCTGGAGACCTACATATATCCAACAAGATTATTAATTTAACTATCAACATCTTTAGAAACTATAGACGCCCAATATCATTCGTACGAAGCAGCTTCATAGGCCCGACACAATTACAAACTACCTAATCTTTGCAGAAAAAGTAATGTCCTAAAGCCAAGAGAGGGCTAGACATGGTGCTCACTTAAAAACAACAGCTGATCAAGTATAACAGAACATACACCAGAACCTCTTAAAAACCGAAGTCAAACGAATACACCCTAACTTCTTTTATTTTGTATTTTTTAGTCTTTTTGTTATGTTTTTTCAGTTGGTTATTCTTTTTCCATTTTGTATTTTTTTCTTCTGGTTTCGACTTTCCTTTCCATATTGAAAGTAGGGTTTACAAATATTAATGCATAGTTTTTGCTAAATGAAACACTTACAAAATGATAATAATTAAGGTGACAAATTGTGGTGTTATATAAAATTAAAGTATACACATGTAGTTACATATATTTCTATGAGTAACTTGCGTTTGCAGTTATCTTCACGTACATGGAAAAAATAAATGATTGACTGCTACTTTTTGTAATCTGGCAAAAGAATTTCAAAAAAGAAAATACAGATTGTAATTTTCTTTTTCAGATATATATCTTTAGTAGTAATCCTCAGTAATTTGTTTATACGTAAGATGTAAGAAATGTAGAAACAGGAAGCGGATTTCCACAGGTCTTCATAATCTCTCCAGGATCATATTATGATCAAACAATCATCATGTAACATCAACCAAGAATAATAAAGAAACAAGAAGATAGGTTGAACCCTTCTAAAGAATCTGATATAATAAATCGAAAGGTTACAATTGATTTACAGAATTTCTACCCTATATATAAAGTACAAATCCATGGGTCAGTTTGTGGGCTTTTGACCCATCTAGAAATCTGCAGCCCCTTTAACAAAATTAACAGATTATGTTTTCCAACTACGGCTAAAGGTTTCTTTCGTGTTTCGGGTCTCACATTTTTACTCTTCAAATTCTTTCTATAAAGCATAAACTCATCTCTTACTCAATCATATGTCTTCGTTATGGCCTTTCTCCCGTGCTGTGTCATTCTGTCATCATTTTTCATTTTCATGTTGTTTTTCATATATGTATATAATTTTCAAAAACGGAGAAGTGTTATCCCAACAAATTGGCCAATACTTGGTATGATACCAGTGTTCCCTTTGTAACGCTCACCGACTCCATGATTACGTTACTGGAATGTTGATTTATAGCGGTGGAACATTCATGTTCAAAGGTCCTTGTTTCGCTAGCATGGACATGCTCATTACCACTAATCCCTTAGATGTTCACCACGTCCTAAGCAAAAACTTTAACAATTATCCCAAAGGGGAGAAATTTCGTAAGATTTTTGATATCATGGGAGAGGGAATCTTCAATTCTGATAACGAGTTATGGGAGATCCATCGCAAGGTCACCATGTTTGTATTCAGTCATGCTGGATTCCGAAGTTTGTTAGAAACGATCCTCTGGAATTTGGTGGAAAATGGGCTTCTACCGGTGCTTGAATTCAATTCTGGACAGGGTAACCAGATGGATTTGCAAGACATATTTCAGAGGTTCAGTTTTGATACTATATGCAAATTACTCTTAGATCATGACCCAAAAAGCTTGTCTCTTGATTATCCTTATGTACCATGTTTTAAGGCCTTCTCGGATGCTGAAGAGGCTATCTTGTATAGGCATGTTACACCTCCAAGCCTTTGGAAACTGCAACAACTTTTTAGAGTGGGGAATGAAAAGAAGATGAATGATGCATGGAGAACTATTGATCAATTTATATACAAGTGCTTAAACCAAAAATCAAATTACTACCACGACACATGCAATGAACTCCAAGACGATAAGTTCTTTGGTATTGACAACTTTCTTGAAGGAATTCAAAGATCAAATGGGTGATTTTGGAGATCGTACAAAATTTTTAAGAGACACCTTACTTAGCTTAATGGTTGCAGGAAAAGATAGTACTAGTAGCACTCTCTCTTGGTTATTTTATATCCTAGCACAAAACCCGACCATAGAAGATCGGATTCTTCAAGAGATTCACACCCATATGAACGTGAATCTGCGTGAAAGGATGAATGCAAAAACGTTAAATGAAATGGTCTATCTTAACGGAGCATTGAACGAAACCTTGAGGCTTTTCCCTCCTCTTCCATTTAACCATAAATCCCCACTAAAACCAGACATTCTTCCAAGTGGACACCAAGTTAACCAAAACACCAAAATAATTTTGTCTTTTTATTCCATGGGACGGATGAAATCTATATGGGGCGATGATTGCATGGAGTTTAAACCCGAAAGGTGGATTACAAAGGTAGGTGGAATGACACATGAGCCATCATACAAGTTCCCGGCATTTAATGCTGGACCGAGAACTTGTGTGGGTAAGGATATGGCGTTATCTCAAATGAGGATAGTTTTAGTTACAATCATTTATCGTTATCATATTGAGTTGCTGAAAGACCAGCTAGTGCTTCCTGCAGATTCAATGGTTCTTCAGATGAAGCACGGGCTCAAGGTGAGATTGGTTAAGAGAAGTGAAATGAATTCCAATCAGATTATATCAAATTAAATTGAGTTATACAGTCTATTGTGCTTTTGATCTGGGATACAAATATTCTTCAAGTAAACTTTGTCAATTTGTGTTTTGCTAAGCATGCTAAAAAATGTTTGAAACTCTAAGAGTTGTGGTTGATAAGATGTATAAGGTGAATATATGTTACTGCAAAAGTTAATATTTATAGTACAAGCACCTTAAGAGAAAAGACATTTTCCAAACACCCCTTAGTGATTCTTTTATTACTACGCTATGGTAGACAAGTCCTCAAACGAGTGCTTGCCAAACTATTACAAAAGACAAGGATAATCCCCCTACACGGATGTTATCCAGAAACACGCGACGATTGCATGTGAGGTTAGCGGCACTTAATTATTCTACAGAGAAAAGTCTGTGATGGACCAGTGATGCATTTAACTTAATTATTCTAGATAGAGAAGTCTCTGATGGAGAAAAAGTCTATGATGGACTAGTGATGCATTTAACTTAAATATTATACATAGAAAAGTCTATGATGAAGAAAAAGTCTATGGTCGACAGGGCGTTCAAGACTAGTAGTAATGCGACCACACAAAGTGATCAAATCATAATGTCATATTAGCGCTAACTCAATTTTCTTTCTTCTAGACCAACCAGACACCAAACACACGGGAAAAGAGGGACAAAAAAACCAAAACCCGGACCGGACCGAGACCGATTTAGCTCAAAACCCCGAACCAAGGACCGGACCGATTGTGTTCGGTCCGGTCCGGTCCAAGAAGGCATAATGGTCGGTTGTACGTAAGACCGGACCGGACCAAAATAGGGTCGATCCGGTCCGGTTCGGGCCGGTTTCTCAGTTCAATCCGATCCGTGATCCGTTATGCTCAGCCCTAGTCTCGAGTGAAAAAGAGACCTACAGTATTTTTGAATGAAGAAAATATGTCTTATTACATTGTGTATTTGTGCTTTGTGAGTATTTTTAAATAACAAAAATTGAAAGAAAATACTAATGAAAGAAAGAAATTGTGAGGAAAAACAAATGAAGGGTCTTTTTATAAAGACGCGTTTAGAAATTTTCATACTTGCATGTGGTGGTGATAACGCTTTCTAAATATGTGGTGCTGATAACACTTTATAAAGGCAGTCGTTGTTGACTATCATCATCTACCAATTGTATATCAAAGCTCTTTTTACATTTCATCTCACTTCACAGAGCTAAACAAAAAGACCACTTCAATCTTCTACACGTTGTATTCGAAACACTTGAATATGGCATCGTCCTCTTCTTCGTTTTCTGGATCATATGTTTATGATGTATTTCTGAGCTTTCGTGGAGAAGATACCCGCAAAACCTTTGTGGATCATCTCTACACTGCTCTTGAACAACGGCATATCCGAACTTATAAAGATGATATCACACTTCCAAGGGGTGAATCTGTTGGTCCAGCACTGTTAAAGGCTATCCAAGAATCGCGTCATGCAGTCATAATCTTCTCCAAAAACTATGCAGATTCTTCATGGTGTTTGGACGAACTTGTTCATATTATGAAATGCAGGGCTGAGAATGGGCAGATTGTTATGCCCGTATTCTATGATGTGGATGCTTCGGATGTAAGAAAACAAAAAGGAGATTTCGGGGAAGCGTTTTCTAAACAAGTGGCAGAGAACACCACAAAAGCTGAATTATGGAGAAAAGAACTCGTTGCTGCAAGTAACATTTCTGGATGGGAACCTAAGAACATCGCTAACGGGTAATAAGTTTTCTTTCACATTTCAATTAAGAAACCTTTATAACAAGTAACTTGATTATTGGTTTACGATTTTATGATACTACAAAGTTAAAACGATCTCGTTCCTATGTATGGTCTTTGTGAGATATGATCTTAATAAGATCCCGATCTTGACCATAAGATTTTAAGATCTCTTTCGATTCGATCTTACTTTTCTCGAACCACAAGTTATGTAGATTTGCTTAATCTTAAGAGGCTAATTGTATTAAACACTTCATAATCATAATTTTGACCTATATTTTCATGATATATGATATATAATAATAGGTAGATTTGCATAATTTTACGATCCCTATTAAGTAAGTGACATTATAGTAGGACCTTAAGATCGCGATATGATTTTACGATCACGATCTTGCAAACACGAAAACGATCATGGGTAGGATCCCGATCTTAAAAACCTTTCTTAATATCGACCTTGGTGTAATGGTTTTCTTTCGTACGTTTGAAGATCTTAGACATAACCTTTTTACCTTATATTGTTGGGTAAACCAGTATGTGAATGTTCAATGTGAACAGAGACTAATTAACCATATTTAACCAATATATATGCAGGCATGAATCAATGGTCATCAAGAAAATTGTTGATACAATTTTTGGTGGACTATTTCCCTTGAACTCAGATATTGATGAAGGGCTTGTCGGAATGAGAGCCCGTTTTCAAGATTTGATATCACAACTTGAAATTGGTTCGGATGGTGTGCGCATGGTTGGGATATGGGGGCTTGGGGGTGGTGGTAAGACTACTCTTGCCACTTCTGTTTATATGGAAATCAAATGCCGTTTTAAAAGTCACTGCATTATTGAGAATATCCGTGAGTCATGCAAATCTGGTCTAAAGAAATTGCAAGGAGAAATTTTATCAGCTCTTTGTAAAACAAAAATGGAAGTAGACAGTGTTGCTGAAGGAAAACGTGAAATAAAAAGTAGGTTATGTCATAGTAATGTGTTGGTTATTCTGGATGACGTTATCACTACCAAATTAGAGGCGTTAGCTGGCTCACCTAATTGGTTCGGTGATGGAAGCCGAATAATAATTACAACTCGAGATGAACATTTGTTAAAAAAGCACAAGGTAGACCATGTCTCTTGTGTCAGACTATTATCTCATGACGAGGCTATCGCGCTCTTTAATAGTCATGCTTATAATGAAGAAAAGCACATAAAAGACTATAAAAAACTTTCATCAAAAGTGGTGTCTTATGCTGATGGGCTCCCATTAGCCCTTAAAGTTTTAGGTTCCTTTCTATATGACAAAGATGCGAAAGAGTGGATGAGTACCATGGATAGACTAAGAGATATTCCTGAAAGTGAAATTGTGGATAAGCTCATAATTAGCTATGATGGACTCAAACCTGTTGAGAAAGAGTTATTTTTGGATATTGCATGTTTCTTTAGAGGGGAAAGGAAGTTTGATGCAATGAAGATATTTGACGCTTGTGGTTTTCACCCTGAAATAGGGATAAAGGTGTTGATACAAAAGTCTCTCATAACTCTCACTTCAGATGAAAGGTTTGGTATGCATGATCTGATACAAGAAATGGGACACTACATTGTTAGAGGGGAACATCCTAACAATCCTGAAAAACATAGCAGAGTGTGGAAACATGCAGAAATCAGTAACATGTGTTTTGGAGATGCAACAGTGGTAAATTATATATGTGCAGTAAATTATATGTTTCACGGCTAACAAAATATATACATGCACTGAATTAAACGCACATAAGTCTTATAAGTCGACCCAACTCATTGTTTCTCTTTTATTGTAGGAAAATGGCCAGATTGAAGCGATAGAATTTGGTGATAATATTCACCGGCCACAGTTCATTATGTTTATTTCAAAGATGAAGAAATTAAGGTGGCTTCGTCTGAAAGAGTACAATAAAGGGAATGGTGAAGCTCATAATTGTTTATTTCCGGACAGTTTTCAAGCAACGAATCTTGTTTTTTTTAAATTGGATAAGAGCGTTCAAAAATTGCTTTGGAAGGGTTACAAGGTAATTCAATTCTTCATCTTCTTATTAACGAGGTTTGTAACCCGCGATTCGCCGCGGAACGCGCGAGACTAACTTTACAACGGACCGATAACCCCAATGACTATTTGCGTTAATTGTCTCTGAAATTTTTTGCGGAAATAGTCCTTGAGGTTAGAGTGCCGTTACAAGGTAACCGATAACCTCAAGGACTATTTCCGTAAATTTTTAAAAAATATATATTAAACTACAACATTTTTATAAAATCGCAAGTACGTCATAAGCCTTGTAATATTTGGCTCATTTTGTTCGCAATTCGACGATCTTTTCAATGGCATATTCTTTTATAAATAAATTGATAGATATACATTCCATATTTGATAAAAATAAAGTTTGTTATATAAAAAAATTGTAAATAGGTAAAAGTTTAACGTCGTTTTAATAACTTTTCGCAAACTATAAAGGTGCGTTTTGTAAAAAAAATTTTACCTCGAGAGCGGTGAACTTTTTTTTATATTAAAAATCACGAATACCAAGAGCTCTTTAGTATAAACTTATAATACAATATAATATAATTATAATTATAATTATATATTAAACACAAGAAACTGTTCCTCTGAGTAGTAGAAGATATTAAAAAAATAAATTTCTCATGACTAACGATGAAAATAAAAAGTTTACAAAACTCCCCTTCAAGTTTGCTAAAAGTAACAAAAGCGACCTTCAACTTTTACCTATTTACGACTTTTTTATATAACTAACTTTATTTATCAAATATAGAACGCAAATCTATAGATTCATTCGGAAAAAATATCATTGAAAAGATCGTCAAATTACGAACAAAACGAGCCCAATATTGCAATGTTTCTGACATGCGCATGATTTTATAAAAATGTTGACGTTTAATATATATATTTAAAATGTTTACGCAAATTTTCTTTGAGGTTATCGGTTCGTTGCAAGGTGAGTCATAACGACTGACAAATAATAATTGGCGTTATCGATCCGTTGTGAAAATAGTCACGTGCGCACCGCAGCAACGCGCGGGTTACGAACCTCGTTATAATTTATAGTTTAGTAGTCCCCTAGTGACTAAATCAAACTGTAGCTTTGTCGTAGATGTATCAATACAACCACGTGGTCGTGGCGTTGAACAATGCTGTAGTTTTACAAACACTTATTTTACTCGCATCTTGACAATTCTAACATGTGTATGTTTGTATACATTAGCATCTACCACAACTGAAAGTGCTTCAACTCCACTCTTTGGAAAGACTAGTCAGCACACCAGATTTTAATGGACTCCCCCGTCTTCAAAAGTTGGAACTCAACCAATGTTATGAATTAGAAGAGATTCACCCATCACTTGGAAATCATAGAAGTCTTAAATCCGTACATGTATCATTTTGTTACAAGCTTAGAATGTTTCCAACCATTGTTCGGATGGAACAACTCGAGTCTCTTCATATCAGTCATTGCCACAAAAGTTTAGTCTTTCCAGAGATCCAAGCAAACATGGAATGCTTAGTACAGTTGGATGTGTCTGGCATTCAGATAGACGCTCTTCTCTCATCAATTGGAGAACGTTGTACCAATCTTATTTATCTACGTTTGCACCACTGTTTTAATTTAAACAGCATAGAAGTCAAATTTGATGGGCTAAAATGTTTGAAAGAATTCAAATGTTCCAAAGGACCTGAGAAAACTCCATTTCCACTTCCGTTGACACGTAGCTTAAGAAAGTTGGATCTCAGCAGCTGCTTTTTCGAAGATGGAGAAATACCGTCTGATATTGGTGAGCTATCAAACTTACAAGATCTAAATCTACATTATAATAATTTTTCCAAATTAGATTTCAGCCTCTCGCACCTTACTCAGCTCAAACTCCTCAACCTGGTGGGCTGCAAAAGGCTTGTAAAATTGCCAGGGCTTCCATCAAATATAGCTATTATTATAGCAGATGGATGTGACAAACTTACAACCATAGGAGATCTCAATGAAAACTGTAAATGGTTATGTTATATCTCGCTGGTTGATAGTAATGTAATTGATGGCAACAGATTACTACAATCCATGCTCAAGGTATGGCTCTCTGCTTTTTTATGTCAATCTTTGAATATTACTCATATATCCTGCGAGTGCATCCTCCTAATTCATCTTCTAATGTACGCGTGAATATGTGTTGATAAATTAGGGTAATGCTATTAAACATCAGTCCATGCATCTCAGAGTTAAAGGTCTTGAGATACCAAAGCAGTTTACAAATCGTCTTTATGCTGGGAACAAATGTAGGTTGCCTCTTCCAGAGAACTGGTGCAACGACTTTTGTGGATTCCTAATTTGCGTTGTTGTGGATAGCCGTGATGATCTTTGGAGTTCTCCAGACATAGATATAAAGGAGGAGGCGAGTGATGATATGCGTGGTATGTTCCATGATGTAGTCTGGGGGGAAAGTTTTGGTGGTGAACGGTATGTTACATGGGTGTGGTATGTTTCATTTGCTTCACTGAGATGCACTGAATGGTGGAACCCAACACACAAGAATGTTTCGTTTGACATTCACCACAATAATACGAAGCCATCTAACTACCTCGGGATAGGAGCAAGTCTCGTTCCCATGAACAATGGAGGTGGTCTGACTGATACATCAACTGATTCTTCTGAATTTACTGATGACTACACACACAAAATCTCCATTCGCCCTGATTCGAAGTCTTATTTGACCATTTCCCCAGATGTGTATTTATACTAACAAAGACAGGGTTGTATAGTAAATGTGTACTTTATTAAATGTATCTGTTACAGTAGGTGTATTAAAAAATTACTCTCCCTGTTGTTTTGTACTGATATATCTATTTAATCTGCTAAAATAAGGTTTTTGATGATGTAATTTTGACGATGTGTTATATGTTACAAGTGGGGTTATATGGCATTTAGATGATGTCATCTTCTATTTTATTTTGTAATTTAAAAGAAGAGTTAATTGCATAAATCGTCCCTGTGGTTTGTCGGATTTAACGAAAATCGTCCCTGCCAAACTATTTTAACGGATCCTCTCCCTGTTGTTTTGACCCGTATCGGGTTTGGTCCCTTAAGGAGATGAATTCATAACGGTTTTGGTCCCCCTGACCCGTAACGGATTTGGTCCCTGTAGGGACCAAATCCGTTATGTTTCACAACCATGGAGACCATTTTCGTTAAAAAAAAGTCAAAGGGATCATTTTCGTTAAACTCGACAACCCACAGGGACCATTTATGCAATTAACTCTTAAAAGAAAATACTTTTTATATGAAACTGCAATGTTATGTTTATGTGATTGGTGGAATTTGAGGTTGTATAGTTTACCACCCCTAAGCTTCCTACAAGCAAATTATGATGGAAATTTTAAATGACTTTTGCTACAACCACAAAGGTTTATCCACAAAATGATGTGGCATGCCACTTGGCTAATTTGTTATCTCTATTTTATTTATTCATTATTTTTAAAAACATCCATATATTATGTTTTAAAAATAACATTTAAAAAGCTGTAAAAATAAATATTTAAAACCCCAACCGAACTGAGTAAGACTCGAATTGAAACCGAAACCAAATCGAACCGAACTGAAACCAAACCGAACCGAACCGAAACCAAACCAAACCGAACCGAGTAGACCCGGACGGAAACCGAAACCAATAACGAAATGTGGTGAAAGGCTTGACCGAAACCGAACAGAACGAGAGTCAGATCGGCTTAAACGTGTATTCTATAGAATCAAATACAGTAGCAACTTAAAATGTGTGTATATCATTCATTTTTAAAAGAAGTATACTATTGGATAGCAAATTCAGTAGCAACTTAAATGTATGTATATCATTCATTTTTTGAGGCAAGTATACTATTGAATCAAATGCAGTAGCAACTTGAGTGTATATCATTCAAATTTCCAATACAGTAGTAACTTTGAATATTAGTGATGTGAGAAGGAACTAAAAATTGGAAAACAAAAGCAATGAACAAGGACCCCCACAAGAACTGTAGACCCAAACCAGTATACCAGACAGAACAGACCCATGCTGTCAAGGCATACCAGAACCAAACTGCACAAAAATTTAAACTGACATACAAAACTTTACATAACGGAATTAACAGCTGCCACAGGATAAAGAAAGAGATATAAAAACCATTTAAGGTAGAAAATAATTACCTCCAAATTTTTGATATTTGTTTCTTCGGTGGCAACTTAAAACTTAAAAGGCAAATATCTGAAGTCGGTTGATTTCTTTTTCTTTCATTATAGAAAAGTCGCTAGTTTGGGGGAGGACGGTGGTATGATAAACGTTAAATTATGGGATAAATAATGATATCTTAATACAATCATTGGGCTTATTGGAGAGGGTCTAGCACCCGCTAGTCACCCCCTCCCTCCGCCCGTGTTCGGTATCTTATATTCCACTTAGGATGCAACCCTATATCTCATAATTTAGTTAGTGTGTACTTATCAAATAATTAAAGTTGTGGTCCAACATGAAAGTTTGAAGTATGGTATCTTGATCATATCATATCATCTTATTGACACATTTTATTTATAGAAGCTGTTAAACATGTTAAATTTTGGTCCTTTGAGTTATCAACAAGCAAAAGAAAGTATAATCGTTATTTGTTTTACATATATTATTTAAAAGATTTAAAAGCCTACAAAAGATTTGCTAAATGTATAAATGGGATAAAGGTTGTTTTTTTAGTGTGGCAATTTCTGACCCGACACGAAACCCGACTTGAAACCGACACGAAAATTAACAGGTTTGGGTTGATTCTAATAGATTTCGGGTCGGGTTTGAGTAGACCCATCAGACCCGTTTATTAAACAGGTTAGCTTCGGGTTGAGAATAAATTAATCGGGTCGACCCGCCAACCCAGTGGCGGAGCCAAAAATTTCGAGTATTGGGGGCAAAAAAACTACTCTGTAATACCTTCGCGGAAGTCGTACCAAATTTTTTTAACTGACCAAAATGCAACCAAAATTAAAACAGTTTATATTGTAAAAAAAAACGACTAACATATCGCAAGGAGCACAACCAAATTACTGCTTATAATGTGCAGAAACATCTTAAATTACTATAAAAATACAGCAAAAACATAGTGTATGCAGTACCTAAAAATAAAGTTCAAAAAGATGAAGCAAAACTAAAACGTATCCATATGTGTTGCCATCATATAAGATTAAGACAAGGAAACAAATAACTTGTATGAATTCCTTGCAAATTTAATGTTTAGCTATTTACAAACTACATTACAAAAGAGTGTTCAAACTTTAAAACAAAAGATAGCATTCAAAGTCATAAAAGTAACTTTTAAGTCACAAAAATGACTTTTTAACTTAAAAAGTGGCATGACTTGTAAAAAAAACGACTAGCAAAGTGAAAGACTCAAGGTTTTTTTTTTGGAGAGTTCATAATTGGTTGAGGGCAATTTTGGAGAATTGTTAAGGGCAACTTTGTCAAAAGTCAAAAAAATTAGATAAATTGCTCTAGATTTAGAAGGTCTTAGAGAATGTGTAGAGGGTACTTCCCCCCACTTGTTACCATGTCTCTCCGCCCCTGCGCCAACCTGTTTAAGATTTTTTTTCTAAATTTTTTTTTATATTCTATTATATGTGTTAAATAGGTTAAACGGGTCGACCCGCAAGCCAATTTATCCTGTTTAACCCGTGTAATGTGCCAACTTTTGTATATAAAACGGGTTAAATGGGTTAAATTGAAACCCGTTTAACCTATTCAACTTGTGTAACCTATTTAACCCGTTAACCCAAGTATATATACGGGTTAATAGGTCAGGTTCGTGTTATGTGTAAACATGTTAGGGTTGACAGAACTGACCCGATTATTTAAATGGGTCAACTTCGGGTTGAGATTTTCTGACCCGCCAACCTGCAACCCGCCAACCCGAACCCGACCCGAATTGCCACCGCTAGTTTTTGTTATTTTGCTAAGATGATGTGGTGGTGATTTGAAGATGTATGTAACATCCGGAGTATTAAAGGAAACAATAATGGTGTCAAGTATTTTAGTGGAGTAAATCGAAAAATCCCACTTTGATAGAGTTAATAATCTAGTTAGTGAGGACTTGTTATGTAATGATAGATAAGCAACTCGGATAAAGATTTCAAAGTATTCTTCTACAAGGGATGATATGTGTCAAGTATTGATAGTATTGGAGATTGACCAAAATACCCTTTCTTCTTCATTAAAAAAAGTCGGTTTAGGAGATATACCAGGAAGAAAGAGTAAATTGCATTTTTGGTCCCTATGGTATGGCCAAATTGCAGGTTTGAGACCCTAACTTTTGAAATTGCAGTGATGGTCCCTATTTTCAAGTTTGGGTTGCAGGTTTGGTCCTTTTAGGTTGCATTTTTGGTCCTTGTAGTTTGGCCAAAATTGCAGGTTTGGTCCCGGCCTAGGGACCAAAAAGGGTGAAATGATCGTTCGTGATCCTTTTCAAATGGAACTTAGTGAAATGACGCCCATTTTCAAGAAATGTGAAACCATCATAAGCAAAAATTTCATTAGCCTCACCGGAAACAAAGATCATCCGAATGCTTGTCTTGTCTACATGCTTTATTGTCTTGCTAATCAAAGGCCTTTCAATCTCGCCTATTACATGGAAAAGAGGATGGTTAGTGTCATCAAGAATGACGTGATGGTGCTCCCTTATGGTATGCTTCTCACTCGCCTCTACAAGCATGTCTCCACCATCCAACCATGTCCGTTAACTGATAATCATTTCCTCACACCCCATTTCATGGTTCCTCTCATCGAGAGACGGGCAAAAAGGTTCTTGGTTGACGGGAAAAGGCCTCATCCACCAACTTCCTCCTCATAATCTTCATCTCAATCTCAATCCCAAAATTAAGAAGATAATGATCCGGTGAATAACTTCGAGCTTAAACTAATCAAATATCGCAACCAACTTCCTCCCATTCCCGATGCCTCGGAAGAATTCAAGCAATCCTAAGGAATGTTAAAGTATCTCGATCATTTCCTCTCCAAATTTAACAAGAAAAAGAATTGAGGTGCAATAAGCTGGTGTAAATGCTATAAAACTTGTGTTTGGTTGTGTACAATTTGGTACTACTTTGCTTTAAACTATGTTTGTTTTATGCTTGTGTATCTCATCTATTTGAATGTGTGTTGGTAAACTCGAATATTTATGCTCGTAGCAATCTTGTTAGACTTATTATGATGCTTTGGTCTTATCACAAACTTGTTTAGGGATCATTTGGATTAGCATGTAATTATAGGTACATGCCCTTTTCGTCACTCTAATAGATATACACTCACTCTAGGAATGCCTGTAGCTCACTACTAAGTAAAAGGATCAAAATAAAAAGAGGGATGGTGCAAAAATAAAGGATTTTACTGTCTAAATTTTTATGCAGACAGCCGGTCCATTTTACAACAAAGGGAAGATCCCTTTCAAAAGGGATCCGGCTGATCCGGATCCTCAGTAAGTATTTGAGTGACTTTTGTATTGATCGTTTCTTTTTTACACTTAATTTGAGTAGTTTGAACCTGTATCAAGGATACCCAATGGTTGGCTTTAACTTAGTTAGCATTTAAGTAACCCTAATGATTTTATTTAGGGACAAACAGTTGGTTAGGGCATTTATCATTTTGCATGGGATAATCCTATAAATGGAATCGCCTTATGCTTGTAATTATCATCCTCTTAAACCTGCAAATCTCAGCTATAAAACATCCCCTAAAGTCCTTTTAAAATGACCAAAGCTTCAAGTGCCTCATCCTCCACAAGAAATCCACCACGAAAGTTACTCGAACTTGTGTCATTGACATCTCATCTAATGAATCATCACCACTGAGAGAACCAATAAAAACCTCATTACAACTCCTCTTGAACACCACAAGTATCACCACTCACGTCACCAATAGCCACTCCTTACTTTCTCTATAACCAAATGCACCTACCACTCTTGCACCTTGAGAACTATTGTTCACCACTCCACCAACCTCACTATACCCATACTTAAACACTCTTGAAGATTTACCTCCAAGATGTGCCAATCCATCACCATTTCCTACACTCGAACAAATTGTTAGTCAACCTCTCCTATTTATCGATTACATGGATATTAAACCTCTTATTCCACCAACAAATCTCACTAGAAGAAATGCCAGACTTAGCATTTTTACAGAACCTTTCTTGACCCGAGCACAAATCGTTGAAGAACTAAACCAACTTTATGATTTATCCAATGACATAGATACCGCTATCCAAAATGCACAAAATGCACAAAATGGATCTAAAAATCCTATCACCACCACTACTTTTCAAGTGCCTCCTCTACCATCACACCTTCCACCACCACAAACCTTCATACCTCTTGATCAATCCTTATAAATTGATGGACCTTCATCCATTCTACCATCATGTGAACACACTTGTGCCCATTGTCAACATACTTAAATGCTCATCCATGAAGTGCGCGATGAAATGCGCATCATGTTCCATCACATTCTTTAACAACTCACTAACCTCACAAACCAAAAACCATGAGATGATATATGCAAGCATTAAGGACCATGGTAGTTTGATAGTTTAGTTAGTTATTTTCATGTTTAAGAACTAGGCCATGACTTTTTTTTTTTTTTGTGTTTGCGGTTATTATTAACTTCGATCATTGTATGTTTACTTCGTGGCTTAAAGTTCATTAATATATTAACATGCTATCATGCTATTTGTGATTGTGCATTAATGTATTTCTTTTGATGTATGATTGAATCGTTGTTTATCCCCTTCAAAATGAAGGATTACTGTCTAAGTTTTCCAAACACCCGGATCCCTTTTACAAAGAAGGCGGATCCTTTTTACAAGGGATCTGGCTGATCCGGGTCTACAAGAAATTATTTATATATTTTTGTTATTATTACATAGTTTAGGATTAACATCTTTCTTTTGTAGGGATTCCCTGAACCAGGGGGAGCATATAGCTACATTAATTATCATCTTACTATCATTTTTTTAGCATTCAAAATCTATTTGGATTTATTGAAGCCCTCATTAAGGTGGAGCTTTTCGTCAAGGGGGAGCATAGCATTGGATTCAATTCGAATCACTTTACATTAGATTTGATTTAATTCAGATCATTCCATATTTCTTTCTCGTTAGACATTACATATATAGTTAGTTTTTCTTTGACGCCCTTTTGTTTCGACAAAAAGAGGAAGAAAGAAGTAAAAACTATAATTTACAACTTATAAATTTTTATTGTTTACTTCCAATTATTTTATGTTTTGTCATCAACAAAAAGAGGGAGATTGTTAATACAAATAAGCTGTAAAAACATTTATTTATATCTTATGATCTTTCTATGTTTTGTCGATAACAATCATAAAATAATTCAAAATAGAAAATAAAGCTTATTTGTTTTAAACAAATATTTTTCTAACTTATCACATCCATCATACATTAATCATCATACAACATATCCATCATACATCAATCATCATACAATCTATCTATCATACATCAAACGTCTTTTTCTATATTAACTAGTTATTTTCTCACAGAAATTTATTATATAAGTGGCTACACATTTTACTTTAAAATGTGTCAATCATTCTTTTACAAATATAATTAACTTAGGTATTTTATTTAAGTAGTCTAACAATGTTAATTACACACTTAACTTGTAATTTAACTAGTAAAGATTATTTACAAATCTCATCCATATAAAATAACATTCTTGCACTTTGAATACTTTTGAGACCTAAGTAAAGTTATGTTACTTATATTTTTCCAAATATATACAAAGAAAAAAAATCACAAATTAGTTTTTAGATCATGCATGACATCAACATGATCTCTTCATATCTAAGGTAAATCTAGGAAGATCACATAAGATGTAAAAAAATTACACAAGATTTTGGAGATTTGGTATCCAAAATCCAAATTTACACTACCAGTTACCCAGATCCCTTGGATAACACTGGTTGGATCCGTTTTAGAAGGGAAACGCCTAATCCAGGGAACAATACCATATTTTTACCTATAAATAGCAAGTCATTTCTCATGTTTTAATCATCCCTTTCCACATACAATCTCTCTAACATTCTCTAATCCTTGATCTCAGATCAAGTTCACTTTCATGTTTCATTTTTGTTGATTTTCTTATTAGGAGAAGATGTTACCAAGTTACGTATACGAGTTGATCAAGCCTCAAGTGTACTTGTTGCTAGTATCAATCATCACATCAAGATCATCCTACTGAATCTTGTTCATCATTAATTCATTGTAAACATAAAATCTACACTTTTAAAATGTAGATTATAACAAGTTGGTTCTAACGGTGTTAGGACTCGGTATTTAGCTTTGTACCGAATAAAGTGTAAGCAACGTAGTGTTGGTTCTACCGGTGTTAGGATTCGGTATTTAGCTTTGTATCGGATAAAGTGTAAGAGACTTTATGAGGCTTCTCCGCCAAAATAAGGAGCTTGTGGATGTAGTGTTTACGAACTCTCGAGTTGAGTACTCGGGGAGTGAAGTAAGGCAAGGTAGGTGTCTTTATAGCCGAACCACTATATATACTCGTGTTGTGCCTATATCCTTTATATTTATTTATTGCACTCTTTTGTTCATTAGTTTTTCAGATCTACAAGTAAATAATAATTTACATAATTCTAAATAATTCAAATGACGTAACCCAGATTAATTAAAAACCTAATTTTTATTGGTAAAACTATTCAACTCCTCTCCCCTTCTAGTTTTCCACACTTTAAGTTCAAACCATGATAGATTCAAAGGTAAAGTATTTCAAGTTATTAAAATCAAATTATTCCAAAAGAAAAAGAACTTGATTTAACACTCTAGACATATCATAAACATGTACTACCTCCGTCCTAAAATAAATGTCCAGTTTGACTTTTCAAAGTCAAACTGGTTCAACTTTGACCTTAACAATTTTTGTGAGTATGATATAATACTTGATGCAAAATATATGAATAGATTGGGTTTTAAGTGTATTTTTTATTTGTATAATTTTCAACAACTATGATATAACACAAAATTATATATTTAAGGTCAAAGTTGAACCAGTTTGACTTTGAAAAATCAAACCGGACACTTATTTTGGGACGAAGGGAGTAGTATTATATGAATATTGGGATTGTAAGACTATACCACAATTCTTTAATTAACTTAATACTCTTTTAGGTTACATACTTATCAATTGTGTTAAAACAAATTAAATATATAATATTTAAAAACCTATTGCATGCTATAATGTATATATCATTAACTAGTTCAATAACTCTATGTACATATCTTTACAAGAAGATATAACATGTTAATTATACATTATTTAGCCTTAGAACAATTCAGTGACTTCATGTTCATGTCCTAACAAGAAGACATAACTAGTTAACTACTTACTTTATGTTATGAGTCTTTCAACAGTTAAAGGACTTCATGTTTGCGGCTTTACAAGAGACATTAACATACTTAACTAAATTAATTATGAATACTTACTCTTAGCTTCAATAGTAATTTCAAGTTAACTTCTTACTTCATTTATTTATGACATTCCAAGAAAACATAAACATATTAGTTAAAGTAGCTTGGTATTCATATTTTGACATTTTCTAAACAGTGCAACATACATTCTATGTGTATAAGTTCTAATAGAATATTAGTTTCTTACCTTGCGGTTAAGAAAAACCATTAATCATATTGTCATGTGTTATACATTGCATATAATTAAGATTTCTCCCACTTGTGCATGCACAACATCGTATATGTAGACAAACAACACGACACTTGTTTAATTATGTATGGAGAATATGATAGTGCCATAAATATTCGGATAACTAGTAGAAATAAAACCATACAGATTAATAAGGTATTGTGCATAATTATTGTATGGATAATGCTTCAAGAAGTAATTATCATATAAAAGAGGATGAAACGGTCCTTAAAACTATGGTTTTTCATATTGTGAAAGTAATGTATTATCTCCAAAACAACTAGAAATAATACATGTTACTAACAAGGTAATCAAGCTTGTAGCTCCCACTGAATCGGTCACCACTACATGAATGTCTTTTTCAGTAGCAAAACGTAATGCTCCCACTGGATTTGACAACATTACAAGTGTTACATCACCAATGAAAAGCAAATAGAGATTTATTTACTTTTTTTCTCACTTTGAGTGCCTACAAGTAACAATTACTTAGGTATTATAAAGAGTGTATGAATTTCGATTATATAGATGAGGACTAGCCATCGTACTTCGTTAACTTGAAAATTGGCATGCAATTTTCTCCATAATAGTCCTACCATTCCACAAGGGTGTTTAGCGCCTTAATTTGGTTAATACTTAATAACTAGGTGAAATCAAGTTATTTATTTTAATCACGATAAGCAAACAAAGCACTTGTTTTGATCTTATCGATTCAATCCTTATACAAGGGGTATCGATAAGAAGCTTTGCTTGCCTAAAGTTTTCTAAGAGACATATTTGTTTCAAAAATTTCAAAACCGAACAAGGGTAATGAGATTTACTTGAAAGAATAAGTTGTGCAATTATAATTAACCATGTAAGCTTGCTATGAGTTTTTATTAGAATTCAGTCATACCTATTATAGATTTTTCTAGCAAGGAAAAAGTATAAGAATGAGTCACTCTCTTTATTACAAGGAAAAGAGATTTGGTTTGTCTTTTATCAAGAAAAGAACAAACATGTTTATGATATAAAGTTGAAATAATACTATTAAAAGAATTACAAAATTTATTTTTAGTATTTTCGATAAATAATCTTTTTTAAAATTAACTACCTATAGTTTAATAATTAAACTATTAATTTTCAAAATGCTAGGATCCTAATTGACATCTCACCATCACATCAGTTGATCTGCTAGCAATGATGAATTCAATAGGTAATTGACGAGCAATAATTCCATTAGAAGTGCAATTCCTAGATCATTATGAGACCCATTACTTATGACACTAGAGTACAAGCTAATAGTGTCAAGTAAGCATGTTTTATCCCATCTATTCCTCGAGCTTAACGATCTCACTGGCTTAACTCGATTAAATCGCCCAATAAGAACTGTCATTATAACACGAACGTCTCACGAAGAGTGAATGATCATCCTGGGTTGCAATTTACCTACGTCTCACGCAAAGTAAAAGGCAATTGCAAGTGTTCTTACAATTGGGTGGCAACGACTTAGTTTCAAAGGATATAATATTTGACAAATAATACGTATATCAAATATGTATGAAGAAGCATACATATATCTTTGTATCATGGGTTTTAAGAAAAAAGTTTACTCAATTAAGTTATTAATTATAGTGTATCACTAAATTTTCTATAGCAACACGTGTATAAAACAGTGATAATACACTTTTAATCAAATTGACGATTCAATCGTGTTTTCAAACCTAAGGAAGAATAATATTTATTGCGGAAAAAGATTAAAGAATGACCAAACATTATATTGTACTCTTCAAGTGTACAAGTACGCAAGTTCTTTAAATAATTGCCTCATATGATGAAGCATGTAGTGGCTCAGAAAAATATTAAAGGTCATTCAAACCCTAGATCATTTTCTATAAACATGTTGTTGCAAGAACTTACGGTAGAAAATTATAGAGTATGATTCCGTAACAAGGTAAGGCAACACCTTAAGCCTTGTCACGAGATACTTTGAACCCTTGTGCAAGTCTAGCAAGTAAATAGTTGTAAGAAATTTCACCATTGATAAACTTATTGATCTTTCATTTAGAAAACACATTATAAACTAATTGTATTGCAAGCCTCGTCATGAGAAGTTGAGTTATAAGCCCCAACATTATAGATAATCACACCTGAGTGACACATAAGACTTTGCAAACAATAGCCCATAATAAATCAAGTTTCATAGTCATTAGTCATGTTTACATTTTCTTTTCCAAAAAACCCTATGTTTTTACATGAGTCACAATTTATGAAAACAAATATAAATAACTAATACACATAACAATTATCGAACCAATTAACAATTAACACATGCGAATCATAAACCGATGACAACCTAATTAATGGCCAACTAGGGATAATATATATACTCAAATAAGGCTCCCGCTTCTTAATGGAAGTCAGGACACATAAATCGAATAATCGATTGCGTAAGCTATATAAAAGTACATATCACATAGCACATAAAAGCTGATAAGAAAATTAAGTCGACTTAGGCCCCAACCAGACGAGGAAGAAGTCTTTCCCAACCTTAGTAGTAAACTACAAAGTTGTAGCCTAATGAGTCGTGGATCTCTATAAAAAATTTTGAATTTTTCGACTTACAAAGAATAAATTACGAATTTTTTATTGACAGGGTGTAAAACAATTATCAACTAAAACAATTTTCTTAATCATGTATATATAAGGTTTTAATCATCGATTTGCATAAAAAAGAATAACACTTAATCAAGAATCATATATCATATATCAAATCATATTATCCATGATAAATGTGCATGTGTTCATCACGGAAAATCAATTAAACAAGTTAAAAGCGACCAATTATAGCACATAATATATCGTTATTAACACGTAAAATTTCATACAACCTAGGGTTTCGTCTAATTAATTTTAACAATCATAAAGATCAAATCTCATTGGCAAGAAAATCGCCCAAAGGGCTTAATTAAAATTAAAGAACAAGAAACTGATTTATATGCCAAATATTACGTTTTTATGTAATTATAAATACTATAGGATGACTCGTGATGCCACTGTTGGAATTTAAACATATTAATAACAAAGTATACACAACGGAAGACAAGATCATGTATAGCATAACGTAATTAACATAAGCTTAAAGATTCATGTACCTTTTAGCAAATAAGTAAACGAACAATGAATCTTGCAAATACACGTATGTGTTAATTCAACAACACAAAAACTCTTGGAATTAGGGTTTATAAATCGAACCACCTTATGAAACAGTATAGAGATTTTAAAGTAAGAATCTTATATGGTTTCACACACACGTTTGTAGCGATTCAATTAGAATGCTAGTTCTTGATTAACGATAAACAGAACAATCACTTAGATCTTAAGCAAAATCGAATCCCTTCATTTAGGGTTGAAAGAGAAGAGAAGAAGATAAGATTTGCCTTGCTTAGGGTTGAAAGATTTGCAAATAATGAATTATGAGATTCATTATATAGGCAACGAAACTTAGGGAACAAGTAAACTTTCATAATCATTATCTAATAAGGAATTTTCTCTTCTTTCCTTTTCTTGTTATTACACTTAAATCCTTCTCTTTAATAACTCATCATTAAATATAATTAATATAATACACTATATATTAATTACAAAATATAAATTGAATCGAAAACGTAACGCGTGCGACCCCGTAGTTTTACATAATTTCTAGACATATATTTATTTATGATATGGACATACTCCAATATCAAGATTGTCTCGTGTTGTGGTGGCCCTATGCCATAACCAAAAAGAGGCTCGCTAAACACAAAAGGAAAATTATATATATGTAAAACTAGTCATCAAAACATCAAAACAACGATACTAGAACGGAATTATTTTCACGTAGTCATGATTTGTATTATTTGTATATAATAGAAGCGTACAAAATTTTGTGTCCCTCGTTAAGTGATGACCATGTGCAATGGCATCACCTGACGACACACCTGCACTCCCTGAAAAACGGCCATTGCTCAAGCCATTGCCTCTCATCTCGGGCAACACTAATTGCCAATTTGGTTAATAATATGGAAATCGATCGAAGATAGTATACTGAACGAAAAAAATGCTCTTTTGAACATGTTTTCTATTTAAGATGGAAAAGTTGCTGTTTTATAGGATATGCAAATCTTATGTGAGTGTTAAAAGTATATATGTCTCTTGGGTTGCATTGCCTTGTGTTTTTTGTTGAATATTTAATAATCATGCTGCTGAGCGTAGATATCAGATTTTGATACAATATGATAATATGATTTAATTTGCTTAATTGCATGACCGTAGATATCAGATTTTTCAGAAAGGCAAGTTAAAACACTCGCAGTTTATACACTAGAAATATATCACACGTACATTTCAACACAAGACTTGAACCCAGCTTAAAGAGCATCTCACACCACATAGATATTGCTAGGCTATATCATTTACGCTTAGAATTATGGAACTTTAACGAGTCGATATTAGAACCGAGGACTAACATCAACCAATAAAGACGACTTCCTGTATACTGTAATGGCACTTGCCTCAGTCATATCCAAATCCATGTTTGTAAGTCCATTTGGTAACACCAGATCGAACTTATATATGACATTGGCTAATGCAAGTTCAATGACATCTACGGAAAATTGTATACCAGGGCACTTTCTACGACCAGCACCAAATGGAAGCCACTGATAATCAACGCATTTATAGTCGGTTGAACTGTTTAAAAATCTCTCGGGCCTGAACTCGTCTGGTTCTTCCCACAAGGTAGGATCTCTTCCAATTGCATAAGCATTGATAATCACTTGAGTGCCTTTTGGAATGTGGTAACCCATGAGTTTGACTTCTTCACTTGCTTCTCGAGGAACAAGAAGTGGGCCTGGAGGATGCAATCGCAGGCCCTCTTTGATGGCCATTTTAAGGTATATCATTTTTTCTAAATCATCCTCGAGAATCATTGGTCTTCCTTGTGCAATTTCTGCTATTTCTTGTTGCAGCTTTTTCATTGCTCTTGGGTGTCTTAATAGCTCACAGAGTGTCCAATCTATTGTTGCGAAGACTGTATGAGTTCCAGCAGCGAACAAATCCTACAAGAAGCAAAACCATAAATTTTATTAATTTAAAATACTTCACATCAATACAACTACAAGCCTATACTAACAAGAAGTTTCAAGACTAAGTACTTTCAGAATGCAAACAGTGTAAACTTCAAAACGAAGGTGAACAGTTTGCGTATCTTGTATAGTACAGTATTATTTTAGTTAAGATCACAAATTTTATTTTAAGTTAAGATCACAAATTTTAAAAAAGTCAATTTTAAGTTAAGACCATAACTAAAAGCTTACATATGTTTGAAACAGAAAGAACTAAGTAAATCATCAGTCACACGAGCGTGACTGAGAAGGAAACTTATTAGTAGAATATGTTCCCATGGTTCAACGTTAAGGATTGTACACATTTTGAGTAGCAAAAATGGTAAACCGTGTTTTACCGTGTGGAGCAACACATCATATGTAATGTTAGTATCAAAAAAACAATACTGTTGATGCTTAGAGAGAGTAAAACTTGCTACTGGTGTTTTTGTGTTAAAATTATGTTTAAGATAAGTTAAAAAGTGCGTAGCTTAATAGTATATTAGTTATTCCGTATGGAAAATTCCATGGAGATCATAAACTGATCATACATATACTCAATTTGTGTCGCCTCTTCTAAAAGTAGGGCATCAAGAGATGGTTGCACTTTTGCATAAAACTTTATAGTTCAAAAACCTGTTTGTGCCATGAAAAGAACACTTTTGAAATAAAATATTTCTCCGTTCTTTAATGAAGGAGGATGTATATAAATTCCATTGATTACTGAAGTTGCATATAAGATGTAAACTTTGTATTAAGAAAATCTCTAATAACCTTTTAAGTTCAGCAAGAAGATGAAGAAATTATACCATGATTACAGCTTTTGTATAAAGGATGAAGTCGGCTGTGTTGTCCCTCAAAACATCCAGTAAGACATCAACCAAGTCTTGATCTTCATTACTTGGCGATTTTTCTCCTACTTTCTTCTCTAAATGTTCCTCAATAACAATTTTAAGAAAATCATCAAAATCTTGAGAAACATTTTGTGCTCTTTCTTCTACACGGCGTAATCTATCTATCCATGATAACCATGGAATGTAATCACCAACACTAGGAACACCTAATATTTCCACGAAACGTTTCAACAAGTCCATGAAGTCTAACCCATTATATGTCCTCCCAAGGGCTACCCTACAAAATATGTTATTTGTATATGAAGCAAACAAAGCACTCAAATCAACTAAAGAGCCATAACTGTCTTCAATCGCACTAATCATACATCCCATCTCTTCTTCTCTCACTGATCTGAAAGACTTGACTCGTGCATTACTTAGAATATGAAGTACAACAATGCTCTTCAATTGTCTCCAGTTGTCCCCATAAGAAGCAAACGCTATGTCCTTGCAACCATAGAAAAGTATGGTAGGGATATTTAGAGTTGGTCGATTAGAGAATGACGTATCACGTGTTTTCATGATTTTTCGTGCAGCTTCAGCAGACGAAGCTACAAGTGTGGGTACGTTGCCAAGGTAAAGGAGTATGAGTGGACCATATTTCTCGGATAGTTTTTGAAGAGAGCGATGAGGAGTCAATCCCAGTTGATGAAAGTTTCCAATAATTGGAAGTTTTGGTGGGGATGGTGGCAAGTTTTTTTTGTTCTTTGAATGATATGAAATCCATTTCGAGACTATCAGAAAAACAAAAGTGATGAATACCAAAACATAAACAAAAAAGGTTAAAAAAAAGGTTTGTGGGGATGGAAACATTTCCATAAATGTTGCCATCTATAAAGTTGAGTTTGTTTTCCCTAAAGCCTTATGGAAAAACCATATCTTTATATACCCATACACATATGAACAACATTCAAATAATTATACATTGGTTCATCCTTTAATTGACTTGTTAGAAACTTACCAAATGTTGTTAACTAACTCACACCCCCCACACATATAAACTACTATTATTATTATAAGATAACTATTAATCGATGCTTTTATTACGTTATGAAAAATAGACATCTCCTTTTATAAACTCGCACACACTCCGCAAAGTAATTTTTATGAATCAATGAATAATATTCAAATCTACCTACTATATAAAATAAGGTTTGTGAGAACTCATCTTAAAGCAAAATTCTTTAAAAAATAACACATGTCCTCTATCAAATAATCAATGGCTCACGTTCAATATATCCTTCCACCATTTATTATCTCCCAAAAATATCACCAAAACAAAAACCCTCACATAAAAATCTAAACCACCCGATGAAGGATTAAACAATACGACGAAATCAAAACAACACTCAATGTTTAATCAACAACACAATCAAGGCGATAAATCAAAACGATTTCTAATCAATGAAATTCGTAAAGATCAAAAAACCCCCCAAAATATATAAACCCAAAAACCCTAATCAAATTTATAAACATCCAAAATCAACTATTTTCAAGGTTAGTTATTATTTAATTTTTGTGTTCAATTTAAATCGTGGTTAATTATTATTATACACTTAATTTCCAGCTTTATGTTTTATATGTTGTTAAGACGAATTACTTTTGTTGAATTTTTTTGTTATAAACGTGCATTATTATTATCATACGGTAAATTTAATGAGAATAATGTTTGAAACAAATTCATATATTTAAGGAAACTTTGAAAAAAATGAAATACATAACCGAAAGGATTTATCGGACCGTAACAATCTATCATTATTTTCGGGAAATCAAATTGAATGCACAAATCGTTTCTTTGTTATTCGTCAAAACTTTTAAAATTTGAATTTTTATGTTAACCCAATCCATACACTATAAATTGGTCCATCAAAAAGGTTTTTTAAAATAATTTGATATGCTATGAAGCCTAATGAAGCTTATGGACTTATTTTCTGATAGTAAGTCCTTTGTTTGGAACTTCTTATATAGTAAGCAATAAGCGATAAGCAACTAATCATTTATAATAACCAATGCCAAACACTCTCAACATTGAATAACTACATAAAGTATACCTAAAACTGTGTATTTATGGTTAATTTTTATTGCTTGCTGTCATTTAAAAGTTTTTTTTATTGTTTGTGTGGGTTATTACTAAATAAGTCACGATTGATACAAAAGTTTGTTCATGTTTTCTTGCAGCTTGCTTGGTGCTGGCTTTGCAGCTTGCTACAAAGATAACTATTAATCGATGCTTTTATTACGTTGTAAAAAATAGACATCTCCCTTTATAAACCCGCACACACTGCGCACAGTAAATTCTATGAATCAATGAATAATATTCAAATAATTAGATATTAGTTCATCCTTTAATTGACTTGTTAGAAACTTACCAAATGTTGTTAACTAACTCACACCCCCACACATATAAACTACTATTATTATTATAAGATAACTATTAATCGATGCTTTTATTACGTTGTAAAAAATAGACATCTCCCTTTATAAACCCGCACACACTGCGCACAGTAAATTCTATGAATCAATGAATAATATTCAAATAAT
This sequence comes from Tanacetum coccineum, assembly GCA_026074375.1. Classification (NCBI taxonomy): domain Eukaryota; kingdom Viridiplantae; phylum Streptophyta; class Magnoliopsida; order Asterales; family Asteraceae; genus Tanacetum; species Tanacetum coccineum. Next base: position 50,216 of record BQNB010010172.1, read on the forward strand.
TAGATATTAGTTCATCCTTTAATTGAACTGTTAAAACTGACCTTAATTTGTTAACGAACGCACTCCCCTCACATATAAACTACTACTATTAACACACAATAGCTACTATAATCGAATGCTTTTATTACTTGTAAAAAATAGTCATCTCCCTATTGTTAACCACGCACACTCGGCGCATAGTAATTTTTATGAATCTATGAATAATATGCAAAAATAGTTTAATAGTAGTTCTTACCTGGAATTGACTTATTAGAAAACTAGCCAAATGTTTTAACTAACTCGCAACCCCCACACTATAAACTAAACTATTATTATATAAAGAAAACTATGAGATCGATCTTTAGTACGTTGTAAACAATAGACATCTCGTCTTTATAAACCCGCACGACACTAGGGCACAGTGATATTCTATAATCGAATGAATATAATATTCAAATAATTAGATATTAGTTCATCCTTTAATTGACTTGTTAGAAACTTACCAAATGTTGTTAACTAACTCACACCCCCACACATATAAACTACTATTATTATTATAAGATAACGATATTCTATCTTTGTATTACTATGAAAAAACAAACATCACCTTTTAGAAATCCCCCGAACGACATTGCGCACAGTAATTTTTATGAATCAATGAATAATATTCAAATAATTAGATATTAATTCATCCTTTAATTGACTTGTTAGAAACTTACCAAATGTTGTTACCTAACTCACACCCCACACTATAAAGTATAAACTACTATTATTATAAGATAACTATTAATTAATGCTTTTATTAAGTTGTGAAAAATAGACACAAAGATAGAGTCATGGTATGTAAGAAAAAAAAGACACACAGATAAAGTCATATGATTATTGATGCTTTTATATATTTATTATGCATTACTAGAATGGTACTCGCGCAAAGCAGCGGTTTTCGAGTCATTAAAAATAACAAACTATAAATTAATAAAAATATATTAAAATGGATGTTGAATTAAAGAGTACGAATTTTTTTCACATAACAAAAAATTGTTACAAGGTTGTTAGATGAATGTGTTTGTTGTTAAAAGAGATGTTTCCATAAAAAAAGGGAGGAAAGTCTGAATTTTTAAACTTTCTAAATATAGAATGTCTCAAATGCTTTATAATGTAGTATAGATATAGATGTATATTGAGATAGAGTCTTGACTCATGATCCAATAAATTTAGAAAAAAAAATGCATCACGTTATAATTTTTCTTGTTACATGAAACACCTTAAATTCTACGATTTATCAAAAACCAAAACCAATGTATAGTTACAACAAGGACCAATATATACAAAAGAATAATTAGCAGTAAAACAAAGAAAATGTAAGTGAAAATGCAAGATAAAAAATTACTAAATGCTAGTAAAAAATTACTAAATGCTAGTAAATATTTTTTAAGACCTGACTTAAAGCGGCACAAAATATAAAAATATTTATAAATTTATATATTTATATCATATTTCAAATATATTGAGTTTATAAAAAGTGTCATACATAAAGAATAAAGTAAAGAAACTATCAATCTTTTTCATTTCTAAAAAAACGATTTTTATTGAAATTGAATTCAAAAAAGCCTCCACGCATCACGCCTTATCACGTTTTTCGTTTCTTATCTCATGTCACGCCTTAAACCTACGCCTTGGTCAATTGCGTAACGTGAAGGTCTCGCCTCGCGCCATTGCGAGACCTTAGCGGCATCATGACGTGCCTTTTAGAGCCATGGTTACACCCCAATTTAAACATACATTTCATTATATTTTTAGTCCAATTTTATTATCAAAAGTTCTTTAATACAAAAAGTTATAGTATAATTGTGCAAGTCATCTTTACTCTTCAAGATTCTAAGGTTTTGAAATAGAAAGATAAAACTTAACGATTTTCTAGCAACGACATTGTATTGCTTAATTGTTATGTTTATATTTGGCCCACTCATATATAAAATCATGGCTTCGTCAATGTCAAAAAATTAAGCCAATTACCCTTACTCTAGAAACGGGCAATTAAGGGCTGTAAATGGTTTTCATTTTGGTCCATGTTGGAACTCTTTACAATTAAATATCATAATTAGGGATTTTGGGATTTTGGGTAAGATATAAGTGGTAATTATTCAATTGCATGTAAAAATTGTTTGCTTATAATTGTTAGTTGCTCACCATGCATATTAGAGCAGGGTAAAAATTGTTTGCTTATAAGTGGTAATTATTCAATTGCATGAATTGTTGTTTGCTTATAATTGTTTGCTTATATTAGAGCAGGGAGTGTGGTAACGAGCTGGGCTTGCCACATCCGATGTGGCTTCGCCAAACAACTCGCCACCACACCAGCTGGGCTCGCCACTTCGCTTTTGATGATATCTCGTCGTGCAGATGAGTCAAATAAGACAAAATAGTTAAACGTTTAGATTTTTAAAAAACTATCCGTTGGCCTATTTTAAATAAAAAAAAATTAATTTTAAATTATACCCTTTTTTATATTATAAATACCACTCTTTTTTACTTAAAATTTTCACACTTAATCCCAAACAAAAATTATAAAATATAACTTGTTAAGTTTTTTTAAATGGCTTGTTCGCTTCTATATACCGACTATGAAGTCGAAACTTTGGTTCAAAAACTAATTGATGAAGATAAGGTTCGTCAGAACGCGATTCTGGATTTAGCATTGCATTTTGAAAATGCATGCACAGCTAAAGACGATCTTAGAAAAGCTTACGAGAAATGTAATGACATTCCACAAGAGAGTCGTTCTTTGATCGACACTTTCTTAAAAGTAGGTTCTGATAAAGATTACGAGCTGAATCTTTCTATGTATGGAAATGCGGTAAAAGTAGAAAAACAAATGGATGCTAAGTTAGCTTGGCTACTGGAAAAATACAACTACCGCTCACAAACCCATATAGGTTGTTCGTCATCACAGGCTGATTTATATCTTACTGAGAAAGAGCTACATCATTTACATCTAGATGAAGAAGCCTTAAGAGAAACATTAAAAGTAAAAGCAATGGATAAAAAAGCACGAGAGGAGAAAATTATGCAAAAACAAGCTGAAGATGATGAATTCTTTTTGGAATTTGGGTGGTGAGATATGATTCAGAATACGAGTCATCAGATTAATAATCTAGAAACTATTTTAATTTTGTTGTTTTAAATGTAATGTTTTAATTAAAGTATTGTTATTTTAAATTCTGTATTTATATTTTCAAATTCGAACGGCTAATTTTTCGTTATAAATACCCTCACCATCTCCTTGTTATCTCACACAACTTCTTATCCAACTCTCCTTTAACACCCCGAAAATCAGGTAGCAGCGGAATGGTAACAATGGGGTGCTACGTCAAAGTACAACAATCAAGATATAGGAAACGACCTTAAATGGACGTTTTAAGATAAGATTTCATTCGATGCCATAGCAAAATATCAGAGTTCATACATTAGGTCCCATATGTTTTAAAAGAGTAATAAACATTTCAAGTACATATTTAATTAAACAAAAGCTTCATAATACCCAAAAGATGACTTAAGTTTTTAAAGATAATAAAAGTTGCATTGAATATAGATAAAACACAGAATCCGTCTTCATTGATATCCGCCACGGCTCCCCTCCAATCTTCATACCCTAGGACCTGAAATTACATGCTAAAAGTCAACACAAAGGTTGAGTGAAATCATAGGTTTATCGGTAAAAAGGGTGGACCACAAGATCGAAGTAATAGTAGACTCTGAAACACATTCAGTAGTCCAAAACGTTTATTATTGCACTAAGCTCATGACCCCGAAGCCTTAACTAGATTTGTGCCCCAATCAGAATATAGGATGCTTGCCAACAACCTAACACCTCTCAATGTTAAATGCACCTTGATCAAACTAGTGACCCAAGGAAAGGTGGGGATTGTCAGTCCCGATAGATCTATCCACAACACTCGCGCTTACTACAATAGCAATTAACGGTTCATGATAAATAGGGACTTCACGGCAATAAGGTAACTTAGCAATAATATTCAGGCAGTAATCTGGATAGCATACACTTTGTAAACACTTTGAAAACACTTAGAAAAACACTTGTGTCCAATAGTAAAACAAGCAATGTAATTCACCCCGTAGATTTTGTAAAACAATCACGTAGTAAAAAGGGGGCTATGAACTCACCTCGAGTGAATGGTAATCAACAAGTATTCACAATAGAAAAATGCGTCACGAAGGAATCCGAAGGCAACCTAATCCAATATAGGTCGTATAAGTACTAAACACTTTGATTATTTATAGGTCGTATAGCTCATCATACTATCGTTCGGGCTATCATAATTAAGAGGTCATGTAGTGACGTATGAGGAGCTAGGACACTTTAAATCGTAAATCCAACAACTCGTCGATACGCCACCCCGAAGAGGCCTCATTATGAAACTCCCTAGTAATATAGTACTTTGATTAACTAATACCACATATAATTCTATATAGCTACATCACCATCTAATCGTTTTAGTGAAATCATATTTATAAAGTAAAAACGTTTATAAGTATACTTTAGTAAAACTGGCGTAACTTTCTCGTTTTTAGTCCGTTTCTTACGTCCACGCCTTCGTATTAAGACGAGTTATCAAAATATAACATTTTCAAAATTTGAGTTTTTCTGATGAATAGTGATTTTACTGTTCATAACAGTTATATATTTATTTTTATAGATTTAGTTATCGTAAATCTCGTAAATGTCGTAACTTATTCGTTTTAACTCCGTTTTTAGCGATTCTTTCGAGTACGTTCTCGTATTTAAAAGTTTTATCATATTAATGATGTTTTAAAAATATAAGTTTCTGTGGTGAATAGTAATTTTTATAAAAATAGTTTTATAAAAGTATATATTTAACGTAAACTTGAAATCGTCGTATCTTTTTCGTTATAAATCGGTTTTTCGAGTTTCTTATCATTTTGGAATCGTCATGAGGTGTACTATCTTTCTAAGGTGTTAAACCTACTGTCTAAAATACGAAATCCAACAGCCCCTTTTGAAATCTTTAGGTGTACTCATTTTTATAACTTGTTTTCTATACTTTTCAACTTAATAAATACCACAAGTTATCCAATACTTATTATATACTTGTCTTACATTTTATAAAGTTCATGATCCATATTTATATCCATATAACATGTGTACAAGTTCATAAAATCATGTTTACAAGAAAAATCCACTTTTACAAGTTAAACATATCCTAAGTGGTGATTTAGTTATATAGAACATGTAAACACATAAAAATGATAAAAGTAAAGACATGAAGGTTTATAGATAACCTTATAGTGATGAATGATGATGAGAAATATAATCTAAACCCTTGTTTAGATTTTTAAACCAAGCTTGCAAGATTAGAAACCTTAATTTCCCAAGAAACCCTAATTTCACTTTCTTTGCTTCAACACTTGAAAATACTTAACCTAACCTTCAAACCATCTTAGTAGGTCTTAGATATGTTGTGTGTATGCTTGTATAAGTGGTAGAAAAATTTATATGGGTTGTGTATATTGAGGGTTTTGAGCCGTGAGCTAAGAGGGGGAAGGAGGAGAGCTTTTTGTGTTTTCACTTTTAACATCTAGGGACATGATAAAAAGTGTATAAAATTGATAACTCAAATAAAAAACCCATTTTATACATTTAAAAAGTCTTAGTGGTGATTTAGCCGTAATTAAATTAAACATAAAATCACAACAATTAAAGTATGGAAGGATTTAGAAGACCTTAGTGATGATGTATAGGTGTAAAATGAATGCTAAACCCGTGTTATGACTTTATATCCAAGCTTTCAAGATTATATACCCATAGATTAGGTTTCCAAAACCCTAAATCTTGCAATACTTGCTATAATCCCTTTCAAAGCTTAACCAACACTTGAAAACTTCTTAGAATACCTTAAAGTTATTTTGGTGATTAGGGTCGGATAATCTTAGAAAATTTCAGGTTTTGACATGTTTTAAACTTTATAAATATTATTTTACAAAGGCGATTGAACTATTTATACGATTATACGAGTACAAATACATGGTTATTATTTATCAAATGCGATTTAAATATTATTTCACAAATACAATTAGATGGTGATGTAGCTATATAGAATTATATATGGTATTAGTTATTCAAAGTACTTAGTACTCATACGACCTATAACTAATTAGGTTGCATTCGGACACTTACGTGACGCATTTTCATTCTGTGACTTACATTGTTGATTCATTCACTCGAGGTGAGTTCATAGCCCCACGTTTTACATTTATAATGATTTACAAGTTTTGGGGTGAGAAACATGCATTGTTTTACAATTGGACACAAGTGGACATTTTACATTATGATTACGTGTTTGCCTAAGTAGCGATAACCCTCCGAGCCCACAATCATGAACTGTCAATTACTGTGTAAGCGCGAATGTTATAAATAGATCTATTTGGGATTGACATCCCCGTTCGGGTGAGTAGCGCTCACTGTGCCGGTTTGCCGGACAACGGACGTATACCATGTCGGATTTGGGATGTTGCGGGTTAGAACATCATCAAGGGCAATGTTGGCAATTTATATTGCAATTCATACATGTCGAGCTTCAGTGTCATGAGCTTAGGGAAACGTAATTACATTTTTGTGATGTTTGCATCTGTTGCATTATCATACACTTGGGAAATCTTGTGGTCCTACATTATACATTTTACAAACCTATGAATTCACCAACATTATTGTTGACATTTTAAAGCATGTTTTCTCAGGAGATCAATGAGGTACAAGACAAGGGATACATTGGTGGTCGTTATTTTGGAAGTCATATGCATTAAAGATTTGGTTGCATTACATTTTGGGGAAATATTTGTTATGTGCTAGAATCTTTATCTTTTGAACAATGAACAAGTGAAGCTATGGGCTTTTGTAACAAACAATTTGTTTAAATCCAATGTATCAGTGTTGTGACTCTTTTTAAGGTCATTCTTATGTATATCTTGTGCTATTGATCTATGAAGTAACACTCACATGACCCATATTCCATTGTGACCCAATTTGAGGATGTTACACCAAGTATAGGAACATATATCGTGTAACCATCTGAATTGCTCTATATGCATTGACATGAAATAATATTGTTACTTGCTATTCCAAACACCCCATAGTCACATTCACTACATTCAGTAGCAGATATGTGCATAAATTCTCATAGTATAAGTCATTCCGCTGTTGGTCTGGCCATAGGAGAAAATACTAGTTGCCATTCATTCACGGATAACAATAATTAGTAGTATCTGATGGGTTTTCTATACCCTAACTAGATTAACATAAAGCGGAAACAACAATTAATCTAGGGCAAAAAGGAAACAAAACCCTAAAGGATCTTAACCTAATAAATAAAAGCAACTTAAAAGAAATAAATAAATAAATAAGAAAATACTAACATTTAAGAAAATCATATTTCTCACACACAGTGTAACACCCCCAAATTGGGTCGCAGCGGAATAAGGGTCCGGGGCGTGTTACTTCTCAGATCAATAACACAAGATATATATAGAACGACCAAAAAGTCGTTTTAAAACTGATACATTAGATTTAACAAATATTTGATACAAATAGCCCGAAGCTTTAACTTGTTCCTTGTTATTATTACAAAGATACTGGTTCACAACACAAGAGTTTTCCCAAAACGTAATACAAGCATATCTTTAGCACGACATCCCAAAACAAAACCACCAATGTATACTTGGCACCTTATGCTTATTGATCTCCTGAAAACATTGCTTTAAAACGTCAACAATAATGTTGGTGAATTCATAGGTTTGATAAATCATATATTGTAGGACCACAAGATTTCCCAAGTGTATGATAATGCAACAGATGCAGACATCATATAAATGTAATTACGTTGCCCTAAGCTCATGACACTGAAGCTCGACATAAATGAATACCATATAAATGGCCTACATTGCCCGTGATGATGTTCTAACCCGCAACATCCTATGTTCGACATGGTATACGTTCGTTTGCCCAGTGATAGCTAATCACCCGAACGGGGATGTCAATCCCAATAGATCTATTCATAACATTCGCGCTCATAATCCAGTAACTGGCAACACGTAATCATAATATAAAACTTATCCACTTGTGTCCAATTATAAAACAGTGCATGTTTCTCACCCTAAAAACTTATAAAACAAATCATGTAAAACGTGGGGCTATGAACTCACCTTGAGTGAGCGAATATCAAGTGTATCACAGAAAATGCATCACGTTGATGATCGAGTGCAACCTAATCCAATATAATTGGGTCGTAGCGGAATAAGGGTCCGGAGCGTGTTACTTCTCAGATCACTAGCACAAGATATATAT